>JAXQQM020072498.1:0-92604 GCA_034641835.2 Pinus albicaulis
CTACACAATTAACAACATAGTCTAGTTGTAGTAATCGTAACTTGGTCAAGCTCCTATAGTTAAGCGAGGACTTGGTTGGGTTCCCAAGTTAAAATTAAGTAAGGGTAGTTGTGAGGGCATGATAACTAGGAAGAGTTAGGGAATGCCAAGGAATGAAAAGGCGTGCTAACACATGCTGAACAATGTCAATGCATGTTGAGGAGTGTTAAGGAGTGTCAAGGTATCACAAGGGAGAACTAGGTCAAAATGCATGGAAATGAACAAATAAGAGTGTGTTCCAGGGAGTCTCAGTGAATTCAAGTGTGCCAAGGATGAAGTGTGTTAGAAAAAGTTCATAATAGGATTTGTAAGAGACTAGCCTACGATTTCGATAAGGGGCTCTGTTAGACTCATGTATTTCACAGTATCACAAGGTGACTGATCATTGATTAGAATATTGTTCATATACTGAAAATAATATTCTATGGCTGTCATTTATTTTCAGAGAAGAAAGGGAGACCCTGACTGTCAAAGAGCATCAAATGAATCAATTTTCTTTATAGTTTAGTGGAAAGGAGAAAAATTGTTGCTGGCAAGGTGTGATGGGGATCAAACTTCATTTCTGCCCTCGTTCCATTTCATTACATTCACCCTCTTTGTCCCCCTCATTTCTTCCATATTCTCCCATGCTTTGAAACCCATTCCCTGCCATGCTTCTCTTCCATTTCATCTTCCATTTTGAAATATACGTTACCTTACCTTTCTTCCGCCTTTCGTGATCAAAGTGGGGCCCTCATCGCATTTCCCAGACTTTATGTATTTGGCATTGGAACTAACATTTAAATAATGCAATCGCTGATTTGCGATATCACATCGCATTGTTTTACCTTGTGAGTGACCGCAATCTATTTTATTTAGTTTGTGATGTGGTAAGTCGGCCACACCTCAGCAGCTCCGCTCCATTACATAGCCATTGCAATACATTGTTATATCATATAAAACTTCATAACACTGACCACTTAAAAACCTTCCGTCGATTCATAACACTCCACCAAATGCCAGTGGGCCCCTCTTCCCTGCACTTCGAAAATTTAAGGAGTTAACCCCGCAGATTATAAATAAAACTTAAGAATTTCGAAGTACGCCTGCGATCCAGTCCCACTTCTTCCCTACCATATCACTCATCTCCTCCCCCACACATCGTACTTCGCATATTTTAGAGTTTACATTTTCCACGCTTATAACTGAACGCTACGAATTGCGATGTGCACTGCGGTCCCATCCCACTTACCCTCCACGTCATTTACCCTCCATGTCATCACCCCATCGCATCACATCGCTGATCGTATTCTTTATAAACTAATTAACTATAAAGGTTGCGAAGTGCGCGGATGCAATGCCACTTCATAACTAAATTCTACATAATTTTAGGTCTGGGTGAAGGAGTTGTCACTATGTTTTGTGTGTATAACAGGTAAATTAGGAACTATGAGGTTTATAGCCCATTTCATGAATAAATAGGCCAAAAGACGCAGCAATAAGCAAAGGCTTTCCACCTCATTACGCCATCGTCATCTTTAAATCCAACGGCCTACGTTTCATTCTGACCCCCTTTACAATATTCCTTACTTTATCCTCGAAGAGGGGGTCCGGAACGAATGGTTTTCAAGAAAGGGACCCCCTTATGTGTCAATATCTCATGAATTCACACCCCCCCCTTTATATTACCACTTACCACTTCATAAGGGTCCGAAATACCACTTTTCTCCTGCAAAAATGTTTTCCCCAAATGAAAAACCATTTTTTAGCCAGTTTTACCAGTTCGTTTTCGAGGGAGATTCCGGGTAGATGGGAACGAATTTTGAAAAAAAGAGAGAAGTTTTTATTCATCACAGGTTGAAGAAAAAAATCCTCTCCCAGATTTTGAACAGGTGTCTTCAGTTGGGATAATCAAAAGCCATCTCTCAGCCCTATTTTTCGGATTTCCATTTTTTCTGTGTTGGTCATGATTTTGCGGCGATTGTTGTGGAGCGCTGGAGATGAATTTTGAAAATCCGAGAGAGGTTTTTGACCAGAACGAGACAAAGAACAATAAAATATCTCATATTTTTCATAGCTGTCATCGTTGGGGACAAAAAAATGTCTGATTTGACCTCTATTTTCATCAATTTCGCCCATTTTTCACGGCATGACAAACATCCCAAGATTTTCAGGAATTTTTTTTTTTGATGATGGTTCTTAGATGTGAACAAGGATAATATATTTTGGCAATCATTTTCCATAAAAATAGTGCCAGACAATATGAAATTAGGACAACAAAGCAATTAGTGCCGCACTGGAGTTAATGATCTAGCCAAGGCGATGCAAGAAAGGTTGGGACAAACATCAATTTTGCCTCACTTTGTCTTTTTGGAATTTTAAAAACCCAATTGCGTTCACCTTATAATTCAATAAGGGTAATTGAAGTTAATACAACCAACGGTGGCTAACAAATTCACCTCATCATAGCCTTGCATGGCTATACTTGTCCATTTTCTGCTTAAATTGTAATCAATTAAAGTTTTCCAGGGTAGATTAGGGCAAACCGACTTAGTTGTTAGTTAAACACCACTAGAATTCTCATTATAAAAGGTTGGATATTTTAGCACCTGTATTGTAAGAACTACTATTGAAGCACTTTAATTTTTAGAGCTGGACATCAATAATCAAAGACCGTTTACAGGATTCTTGAGTTGTGTCAAAATGGTGATGTGTTTCATCTTTGCTTAAATGCTTCCATTGTTTTCTATGCTGTGTATCTACTCATCTAATTGTAAATCAGAAATTTTAGATTAATATTTGTTGTCAGAGCGCCTTAATTCTATCTGCATTTACAATCTGAATGTTTTCTGTTGAAGTCTGATTAAAGAATTCTTAATTGCTCTTTAGACACTACAAAACCTTACTGTTTCTTTCACCTCATAATTCATACAGCTCTTAAAATCCATTTATCACAGTTAGCTTGCCTTGTGATTTGCTCTTGATTTTGATGTGCCATTCCAGCCTTTGACTCCATCGCCCAATGGAATAGCTTCTGCAACCCTATCTATCCAACGACACAATCAATCAAAAAAACAACCCCCATCACTCTAACTAGCCTAATATCAATACGTATAACTAGCAAGTTAAATCAATTTAAATCATAAAACAAAGAGAGCCCTCTCTGAGTCTAAGAAGGCTAGGTCCTAGAATCCAAAGCGGTTTGATGTTGTTCTTTATAGTTTAGTTTTGTCAATCTTCTAAATTCTAGAGTGCAAATAGGCTCGACAAAGAAATTTTAAACATAGGGAGACTTTGTGTTGGGCACAACACTATTTTTCCTTTATCTATTATTTTTATATGAAATGTGGCACACTTTGGCTGAATGCTCATATTTTAAACTATTTTAGACATTTCAATATTTTACATTGTTATGTATAAGTTTTGGGGAACTCAACTTGTGCCGACCTATATCTTGTGTGTCTTGTGTATCCTGTGGTTCTTGCAAACTCTAAGTTAATGCTCCACTATTTATATGAACTAGACATACATGTGAAATATTGCCTATGTAAGCTATGTTTCTTAGTTGTTTTATGGCCATGGCTAGATGTGATCCTTGTCTTGGTAAGTTCTTAAGTGGTAAAAGTTCAGCTTGGACATGACTGGCCTAAGATGAGGTATAAGAAGTTCTTAGGTGAACAAGGCACAATCTACTTGTAGTAGGTGTAATTGATCAAGTTGTTACGGCTAAAGCAGACCAATCTCACATGAACTGGAGTAGCTAAGGACTTGATTGGGTAACCAATTCATGAAAAAATGTAAGGATATTTGTGAGGGAATGAGTGCCAAGGAATGCTAGGGATTTATAACATGTGCCAGATAGTTCGAAGGCATGTAAAATATGCTAAGATGTGTCAAGTGTTAAGGCATGCCAATATCTGCAATGGTGTGACAATACATGCCAGGGATTATCAAGGAAACAAAAAGGAGAAACAAGTTAAAATACAAGGAAATGAGCACATCATAGAGTTAATAAGTCATCAATTTACATTTTCCAAGAGGGGCATGCTATGCACACCAACACTATGTGGAAATGAGTGTCAAGTGCCAAGTGTTAGTGCATTCTAAGTGCCAAATCATCCTATGTTACTTCTCTTCTACTTTACAATAACTGATCTCAAATAACTTTAATATTATACCATGTGAAAGCATATTGAGTCGTCTTAATGAATGCTATACATGATAATGATCATGGCCTCTTTAGGACTACATGTCTCTTCGCCCCCTTATCAAATGAGCTCCTTCTCACTTGATGTTATTTCCTTCATCCTAAGGACTCCTTAAATAGTTTTTCCTAGACCTCTTAGGAACCCTCTAGAACTTATGGGTTTTATCGAGTTAGACCTTAGGAAATATTAATTTTCCTTTTTATTTTTCTTTTAGATTTTAAAGCTTGTCTTGGGTCCAAAATCCCTTTTCTTTGCTTCTATTTCCACAAAGCCTTTTGTGACCAAACTCACACAAAGCCATCTCACTAGGCTTGTGGAGTACCTCCCAAGCTACACAATTCAACAATATAGTCTAGTTGTAGTAACTATAACTTGGTCAAGATCTTGTAGTCAAGCGAGGGCTTGGTTGGGTTCCCAAGTCGAAAATTAAATAAGGGTAGTTGTGAGGGCATGATATATAGGGAGGGTCAGGGCATGCAAAGGAATGAAAATGCATGCTAACACATGTCGGACAATGCCGATGCATGTTGAACTAGAGTTTTAGGGAGTGTTGGGGCATATCAAGGGATAACTAGGTCAAAATGCATGGAAAGGAACAAATAAGAGTGTGTGCAAGGGAGTGTTAGCGAATTCAAATGTGCTAAGAACGAAGTGTGTTAGGAGAAGTTTAGAATAGGATTTACAGGAGGCAAGCCTACGGTTGTTATAAGGGGTTCGACATAGAAATTTTAGACAAAGGGAGATCACTTTGTGCTAGGCACAATATTGTTTTTCCTTTAGTTATTTTTTTTATAGGAGATGTGGCACACTTTGGATACATGCTCATGTTTTAAACTATTTTAGATAATTGCATATTGTACATTGTTGTGTATAAGTTTTGGGGCACTTAGCTTGTGTCAGCTTATATCTTGTGTGCCTTGTGAATCTTGTGGTTCTTGCAAATTCTCAGTTAATGTTCTATTGTTTATATGAACTAAACATACATATGAAATATTTCCTATGTAAGCTATGTTGCTTAGTTGTTTTATAACCATGGCTAGATAATGTGATCCTTGTCTTTGTAAATAGTTAAGTGGGACAAGTTGAGATTGGACATGAGTGGCATAAGATGAGTTATAGGCAGTTCTTAAGTGAACAAGGCACAATCTACTTGTAGTAGGTGCAATTGGTCAAGTTGTTGGGCTTGAAGCAGGCCAACGTTTTCACATGAACTATAGTAGCCAAGGACTTGATTGGGTTCCCAAGTCATGAAAAAATGTAAAGGCTTGTTGTGAGGACATGAGTGCCAAGGCATGCTAGGGAATGCTCAGATTTTCCAGATAGTGCGAAGGCATGTCAAACATGATAAGATGTGCCAAGTGATAAGGCATGGAAAGATGTGCAAGGGTGTGTCAATGCGTGACAGGGACTGTCAAGGCAACAAAAGGGAGAAACAAGTTAAACTACAAGGAAACGAACACATAAGAGGGTTAATTAGTCATCAATTTACCTTTTCTAAGAGGGGTATGCTAGACACACCAACATGACTATGTGCCAATAGGTGCCAAGTGAAAAGTCTTAGTGCATTCTAAGTGCCAAGTCTTCCTTTGTTGCTTCTCATATACTTTCCAAAAATTTATCTAAAATAAATTTAATATTAAATCGTGCCAAATCATAGCCCGTCGGGGTTTGGTCTAGTGGCAAGCGAACGTGCTGCTAAGACGTTCGTGCTGTGGTGCAGGTCACGAGTTCAAGTCCCGTCTTACCCGAGGGGCTGTTGTTGCGGGCTCAGCAGTTTCCTCCTAGGAGTATAGGGGTAGCCAGCGGGATTCGACCTCGTGTCATGCGAGTACGATACTGCTGCAGTTGCCAATTCTCCTAGTCACACAAAAAAAAAATAAAAAAAATCGTGCCAAATCATACCAAGGCATCTCAACATGTTCCATACATTTTAAGACTTTCCAAGAACCAACACGTGCCAAGTGCCAATATGTGTCAGGGAATTTTATGCATGCTATGAAGTGGAATGTCATGTGGAAGACTGCTAAGGTGTGCTAGAGAGTGTTAATGCATGTTTAGGAGTGTTAAGGAGTAATAAGACAAAAAATTAAGGGAGCACTAGGTCAGAATTCATGGAAGTTAATGAATATGAGGAACATGTGCTAGGGACTAGTGTTAATGAGTGCTAGCTATCATGCCAAGGAGGGAGTGACAAGGTATGCTGAGCATTGGTAAGGCATGCTAGGGAATATCAAGGCATGTAAAGACGTGCCAAAGTGTGCTAGGGAGTTCCAGGGTGTGCTAATTATATGTTCCAAATAGTTCCAAGATATGCCAATACATGTCAGGTGCTAAGGATGTGCAAGGTGCCAGGGTATGTCAATATGTGTCAAGAAGTGTCAAGGCAACAAAAGGAAGAACCAATCCAAAATGTAAGGAAATGAACACTTAAGAGGGTCAATAAGTCAGGACTTTATATTTTTCAAAAGGGACATGCTAGTCACACTAATAATAGGTCCCAATACATGCCAAGTGGCATTGTATGCCAAGTGCACCTAATGTATGTCAATGAATTCAACCAAGGTGTTCCAGGGCATGCTAGGGACTACATGCATGCTAACACATGCTAGGAGAGTTCCATGTTGTGCTAGCGCATGCCACCATGTGCTTGGGCATCAGTTTCATGACAAGATGTTCTAGGTACCAAGATGTTCCAAGACATGTGAGGTGCTAAGAAATGTTAGTGTGTGACAAAGCATTAATTTAAGGTGTGCCTGGATTGTTGAGGAGTGTTAGGTCTTTCTCATTAATAGAATTGGCAGAGCTTGATTATGTATTAAATAATATATTTCCTATACACACTAGTGGAACTTTATCTAAAGGGAATTTTATAGATAATAAACTTAATAGATATGAATCATGTGTTGACTCATAGGAAAACTCTATTCGACTAGTGATTACTTGAGGGAAATGATACATACTAATTACTTCTTAAAAAATTGGCTGATTATAACCAATATGGCCTTGGAAATATCATAAAAAATACTCCACAATAATGGCCTTAAATCGTTATCTTTTGAAAAAAATATATTAAGATGCATATAGCGTCATCAAAAACTCATTGGAATGATCAATGGTGACGAACATTTTTTAACCGTCACCAAAAGTAACAAAAAGAGAATTGGTGAGGGTCATTAAAAGTTCGTCACTAGAAGTGTCACCAAAGAGAGAATTGGTGATGGGCCTTTAACGACCCTCACCAAAAGTGTCATTTAAAATGGCTTTGGTGATGAACCTTAAAGGACCATCACTATATACACTTACAATGACGTTTTTTAAGGACCATCACCATATGTGACATTGGTGACGGACCTTAAAGGTCCATCACAAGCATGACCCTCACCAATGTCCTTTTTTCTTGTAGCGCCAGTTTGACTGCATGTGAATGCCGTTTTGTAGATCTACTATTTATAAACATTTTTGGGCTTGGCGAACTACTCGGTTGTGTCCAGAGTGTCTGTTACAGTGAGGAATGACTTTCGTTTCATTCGAAAAGGTTTCCGGTTGCCCAAGTTATGTCAGTTTAGATATGAAGGTATAAAGCATCTATTTTGCAGTTATATTTGTTAATAGTTCCGCTTATTTCATTTTTTCTTTTTGTTGTATTAAGCTTTTATTTATTCGCTGGATCTATACCCTATTCTCTGTGTATGCTCTTTGCTGTGCGCTCCGTGAGATCTCGGAAAATTAGAATCACGAAAAAGGGTTTTCTTTTTCTTTTTTTTTGCTACGTATGCTCTTTTCCCACGTCTTTGTGCAATCTCGGGAAATCAGAAATAGTGAAAAAAGTGATAGTTGCCAGTAAGGCTAACCGAGAATCTAACATTCTGCTGTAAGGCTTTTCATTTCGTTTTTTGCTCATTTTTTTGTGTTTTTTGTGCGGGAAAAGGCACGCACACCGAATAATAATAATAATAATAATAATAATAATAATAATAATAATAATAATAATAATAATAATAATAATAATAATAATAATAATAATTCCCCCCTCCTCCTTTCTAAAATAACATAATCCTTTTACTATCTCACTTGGTGAGGGGTTAGTTTATGAGAATAGAGGTCTTGGGTTCAAGTCTCCTTCTCAAGCTTCTTTTGTAAAAAAAAATTGTTCAAAGGGGCGGATTTTTTTTTTAAAAGACGTACTTCATCTCGTTCCCGCAACTATTCGGCATCTACAACTCAGATTTTTCAAAAGGCATAAATTCTTCATCTGGAAGCCGTTTTTAGAGCCTTTTTTTTGAAATGGCCTAATTTTTTGAGATATTTCCACTGGAGCAGTTACTTTCGGCTTTTCTCAGCTTCATTATTTTAAAAAAAATGGAAAGTGCATGCCCGGTTATTCTTAGCAGCACCAATTATTTCCAATGGCTACCTCACATGGTAGATATACTTAGAAGTAAAGGGCTTTATAGAATAGCCACAGGTCAAGAAACTAAACCTTTTGATGATGATAAAGTTCCTAAATGGGAAAATAAACAAGATCAAGCACGAGGGTTGATAGGACTCCCAAAGGAATCCCACCTATTCGTGATCATGATCATGCTATTCATTTGATTCCAGGAAGTGTTCCTCCAAACATTAGGCCTTACAAATATCCTTATGCTAAAAAGAGTGATATTGAATGTATGGTTGCAGAAATGCTAGAGGCTAGTATAATTAAACCTAGTCAAAGTTCTTTCTTTTCTCTAGTAGTATTGGTGTACAAGAAGGATGGATCATGGCATATGTGTCTAGATTATAGGAAACTGAAAAATCTCACTATTAAAGATAAATTTCCCATCCCCGTTATTGATGAATTATTGGATGAATCACATGGAGAAATTTACTTCACCAAGTTGGATCTTCCTTCTTGTTATCATCAAATTAGAATGAAGACTGAAGACATTTTGAAAATAGAATTTAGAACTCATGAGGGTCATTATGAATTTTTTGTTCATGCCTTTTTTCCTTACTAATTCACCTTCCACATTTCAAGGTTTGATGAATTCCATTTTCAAACCCTTCCTTAAAAAAAATTGTGTTAGTATTTTTTGATGATATACTAATCTACAACAAGTCTTGGAAGGATCATGTTCAACATGTTGACAGAGTACTCAAACTATTGGAGGAGAAACAATTATATGCAAAAACCTCCAAATGTTTCTTTGGAGTACAAGAGGTGGAATATTTGGGTCATATTTTATCTCATGAGCATGTTAAGGTAGACCCTAACAAAATTAAATCCATTAAGGAATAAAAAATCCCTACAACCATAAAGCATCTTTGAGGATTTCTGGAGTTAATAGGGTATTATTGCAAGTTTGTTAAGAATTATGGGAAAATATCATCACCTATAACATCATTACTTAAGAAAGACACATTTTATTGGACTCCAAAAGCAACTAAGGCCTTTGAACATCTTAAAGAGGCAATGTGCCAAGAACCAGTCTTAGCTACACCAGACTTCACAATTTTTTTTATTGTGGAATGTGATGCCTCTGGAAATAGAATTGGTGCGGTTTTAATGCAAGAAGGAAGACCCATTACTTTTAAAAGTCGTCCAATCAAAGGAAAGTATTTGCAGAAACCTATTTATTAGAAGGAAATGTTGGCAATACTACATGCACTAAAGCAATGACGACCTTACCTAATGAGAAGACACTTCAAGGTAAAACTAGATCATGATAGCCTTAAATACTTTTTGGAACAAATATTATCTTTAGAAGAGCAGAAAAAATGGGTCACAAAGATGTTGGGTTTTGAATTTGAAATCATCTACAAAAAAGGGAAGCAAAATGTTGTTGCAGATGCACTCTCAAGAAAGGATGAAGATGTGGAAGCATTGATTTGTGCCATTTCTATTATCCAACCTTTGTGGATAACTGAAGCAAGGGACGCATGGAATAATGGTGAAGAGGTGTGGACACTCATTCAAAATTTGCAGCAAGATCCCAATACCTATGAAACATATAGATGGAAAAATGATTCATTATGGTACAAATATCGCTTATATAGTTGTAAAAATTCCCAACTCAAACAAAATATTCTTTTAGAATTGCACACCTCTCCTTTAGGAGGGTACTCAGGATTTTTAAAAACACACCATAGGGTAGAAATGGATTTTTTTGGATGATCTTAAATCTAATATTCAAAAGTTTGTGGCAGAATGTTTCGTTTGCCAAAAAAATAAATTTGAGACAATTAAGACCTCGGGTATGTTATAACCTTTATCCATTCCAAGTCAATGTTGGGAGGAGGTTTCAATGGATTTTATTGCATGTTTACCCAAGTCTGAAGGAAAGACTTCCATCATGGTGGTAGTTGATAGAATTACCAAGTATGCACACTTTTGTGCCTCATCTCATCCATTTAAAGCTAGTACAATTGCTACTTCATTTATGGAAACAATTCAAAAGATACATGGAAACTCAAAGATTATTGTAAGTGATCGAGATCCCATTTTTATAAGACATTTTTGGACAAAATTATTTTCTTGTTTGGGTACTCAATTAGCTCATAGCTCATCATATTATCCTCAATATGATGGGAAAACTGAGATAGTGAACAAATGTTTGGAAGGGTATCTGCGTTGCTTCGTATCTGATAAACAAACACAATGGGTCAAGTAGTTACCTCTAGCTGAATGGTGGTATAACACTTCCTTCCATACTACAACAAAAATGACCTCATTTATGGAACTGTACAGATATCATCCACTGTCCATCACATCATCTTTAAGAGACAATTCTAAGGTTCAAGCAGTGGAATATCACATCGAGAATCAACAAAAAAATTCTCCAACTCCTAAAGGATAAACTCACTTTGGCGCAGAATCAAATGAAACAATAGGAAGATCAACATCGCAGCGAAAGAAGTTTTGATGTAGGTGACTGGGTATTTTTACGACTAAATCCATACAAACGAATGTCCCTCAAGAAAGCTAAGAAGGATAATAAATTATCATCAAAGTATTATGGCCCTTGCAAGTGTTACACAATAATTTGACGCCATGCTCATTTTCCCGTCCCTGATCCTAAAATGCCCTGTGGCAAATTATGTGCAATGTTACCATCATCACGAAATATGCTGACAGATCCCCTTGAAGATCCAAATAAGACTTCCTTGAAAGACCGCTAGAGAAACTTGGTCAAATTCCTTAGTTCTTCATTCGGCACCCTTCCTTGTGCCATGACCACGCTGATGTCCTTATCCCAGTTCTTTCCCAGCACTGTCAGTGCCCGAATGTATTTGAAAACCACGTTGATCCCTTTCTGGCAGTACTTCCTCAAATGGAGGAGAAGCTCCGACCTCTAGAAGCTTGAGGGCGGTAATTTGGTTGTTGAACGCAGATGATAAGGTGGAGCTATCTCATTTTAGAGCTTTGATCTCATCCATGGAGGATCCTCCCTTAGAAAGTGGGCCTTCCTCCTCCTTTCATGGGCTCCCAACCTCCTTCTCTTTGATATAAATTCACATCCCTCATTCCCCCAAGTTTAGAGCTTGGTTGATCATTGTTAGACTCGTCTGAACTCTCATCCCTTCCCATGATTGAATTGTGATTAAGCCTAAGTGCACGAGAGAAGGAATGATTTTGAGCTGGGTGAAGGACTCAAATTTTCACCTAAGGACACCTCCAACATCAAAGCCTGATTGTAAGCTCTTCTTTCGTAATTTAATAATATCTGATGTTTGATTTCTACATTTGTCTACATGATTATGTAAATATTCTGATTCTCCTTGATCTACTTGAGAGCTAGTGTTTAAGTTTATTATATATTGTCTTACATTTTTTGTTGTCTCTCGATCATCCACAGGTATTCCCGCGCCATCAGTAGCAGGAAGCCGGTCTATAAGAATCGTGGATCGAGATCACCATCAACAGATCCAAGGATAGTGATTGGAAAAAAGGTATTTATGTCTCTTTCCTCTTT
The DNA here is from genome assembly GCA_034641835.2 of Pinus albicaulis. NCBI lineage: Eukaryota > Viridiplantae > Streptophyta > Pinopsida > Pinales > Pinaceae > Pinus > Pinus albicaulis. The sequence goes on from JAXQQM020072498.1 coordinate 12,179, forward strand.
GTGTTTTAAGCATTAGTTAGGAAAGCTTATATTAGAAATAATCTTGTGTTTCTAGACCCACTCTAGGGCTAGAGAGATCACCTTTGTCTGCAGATGGGATTTATCTTGACAACATAAATGGCGACTCCATTGGGGAGCTTTAGCCTTTTAAGTCCTCCTTCCCCGAATTGATCTTCGATCAGTTTCTTTGATTTATGGAATTTAAATCTACTTAGGTGAAAATGTTGGAATAACATTTTTTTTTTTGAAGGACAAATTTTCAACATTTTGAAATACCATGTAAAAGATAAAATACCATCACTCGAAAAAAACTTAAAATTTCAAAAGAAAAATGAAAACAAAAATGTACAAATAAAAACAAGAGTTAAAACAATAAAAAAACGAAAAACAAAAAAGTTAAAAAAAAATAATAATAAGTAAATAAAAATATATATTAGAGAAAAAATATAAAATTAAAAAATGGACAACAAGAAATCAAATATATAAAAGTATATAAAAAAACCAAAAAAAAATCAAACATTAAAATAGAAAAATAAAAAAAAACAAATTAATTTGCAAAGATAAAGATAAATATTAAAAATAAAAATATAAAATTTAAAAATATAAAAAATATAAAGAAATAAATAATTAAACAATAAAAAATATAATTAAAGAAACCAAATTAGCGAAAAAAACAAAAAAAATAATTAATACTTTATTACATAATTTAAAAAAGACAAAAATCAATCAAATTAAAAAATAAACACACTAAAAAAAAAAAAAAAAAAAAAATATTAGACAAGTAAAAACAAAAAAACAATTATAAATATTTTTAAATAAATGAGAAAAAAATAAAAAATAAAAATTGAAAAAAATAAAATAAAAATATCTAAGAGAAAACATAAAAAAAAACCTAAAACAAATTAAAAAAAATAATCACAATTAAAATTACTAAAAAAACATTAAAAAATAAACAAATGAACACACATATAATAAAAATTAAAAATAAAAATAAAATAACTTAATAAAACATTATAAAAATAACAAATAAAAAAACTAAAAACAAATTAAAATTTTAAAAAAATTAATAACAAATATATCAAAAAATAAAAAAAACATTGTGGCCCTCAAGCCTTTGGGAGGGCTCAACCTGATTCTGAGAATAGAGTTGAGCCCGCCCAGGTGTTGAAAGACGATTCTCAGACTCGGCTGGGGGGGCAGTCGATTCTCAGAATCGGCTCTGAGCCCCGCTGGGTGGCTAGAGGGCCGACCGACGGAGCTTGGCCAACTCTGTCGGCCCACGGTGACCGGCCAACGGTCCTGGCCAGAGTCTATTCTTCGAATATAATTAAAAATAAAACTAAAAAAATTAATATATCTAAAAAAAGGTTAAAAAAATCTTTAAACAAATTAAAAAAATAAGCACAATTAAAATAACTAAAAAAACATTAAAAAATAAAAAAATGAACACAAATATAATTAGAATTTAAAATAAAATTAAAATAACTTAATAAAACATTAAAAAATAAAAATAAAACATAAAACATAAAAACAAAGTAAAAGCTTAAAAAAATTAATAACAATTATATAAAAAATAAAAAAAGTTGTGGTCCCTAAGCCTTTGAGCGGGCTCAACTGCTGGGAAAATCTGATTCTCAGAATTGGATTTGGCCTATTGGCCAGGTAAATCCGATTCTAAGAATCGAATTGGCAGGCGAGCAAGGCAGATCTGATTCTGAGAATCAAATTTTCCCAGATGGCAGGGAAAATCCGAATCTGATAATCAGATTTGCCCGACCGATGGGGAAAATCTGATTTTGAGAATCAGATTTGCAAGCCGGCAGGGAAAATCTGATTCTGAAAATTTTATTTTCCTAGCCAGGTGGGAAAATTCAATTCTCAGAATCAAATTTTCAGTTCGGCGAGGAAAATCCGATTCTCAGATCATAATTGGCGGACTGAGGGTTCATATCATAATTTCGATCGTTTGAGCAACTATGCATCCACCAATGCAGCCGAAATTCTAATCTGAATCCTCAGTACACCAATTCTAATATGAGAATCGGATTTTCCTCGTCGGTTGGGAAAATCTAATTCTTAGAATCAGATTTTCCCCATCGGTCAGACAAATCTGATTCTCAGAATCGGATCTGGCCCACTTGCCAGCCAATCTGATTCTCAAAATCGGATTTTCCTGCCAACCGGGAAAACTTGAAATGGCGCAGCAAGTTTTTTTGGAGTGATGATATAAGTTTTTTGGATTTTCCTGCCAACTGAGAAAACTTGATTCTCAGAAATGAATTTGCCCCATTATGGGCCAACGGAGCTTGGTCGGCTCTATTGGCCACCCATCGGGCCACCCGCCCAACCCCGCTAGGTGGCTTGAGGGGCGAGCTTCGTGGGCCGAAAGAGATTGGTCAGCTCCGATAGCCCAAGTGGCTGCCCTCTGCAACCCAACTATTTTATTTTATTTTATTAGGCTAATATATATTAATTCGAAAATAGAAATTGTACATATACTACAGGTTGGGTTGGTAAGCTGTGCTTAACCAATCTCAACCTTTGTTGCATGGTTTCGGGGCTGCCTCCGTGGAGTAAACCAACCCAGAAAATACTTGAAACAAGAAATTACAAAATGCGCAGAAGCGTTGGTGTAGCCAAAAATTACAAAATATGCAGAAGCACAAGTATAACTTGAGATTCCGTGGTGATAGCATGCATGATAAAAAACAAGTAAGAACTGAGAAGCTTCAAAGTCCTTAGTAATTTTCTTCATCATCATTGTATGTCTATTCCTCCACTATGAGGCAGATGTATGCCTGCACAACCGCTTCCTTTGTATCAGTGGGTGGATGCGTAGGCTTAGAGACCAGTGCGTAGAGGATGGAAGCCACTAGGTATTATGCGTTAGGGACGCGTGTCCAAGTACCTTCAGAATTCATAATCCAAACATCTATATCATCCCCCTCATCCTCCTGAGATAGAAGAGGCTCGGTCTTGCGAGGTGAGAGGTGCACCTGATCCATGATGGTGGACTTCTACGACCCGCAACTGCCTCTCTATGAAGCCTGCACGGGGACCTCCTCCTCTTGATCAGGTTCGAGGATCTGTCTAGCGTAATTGCTTGAGGATGAGCCTTCAACGGACTCCAGGCGATTATCCGTCTCATGGTGGTAACGACCAAGGAGCGCCTCTCTTTTCCCACCACGAATGGTTCTTTGGCGCAACCTAGGTGCCATGGTCAGTTGAAGCAGAGGTGTGACAGAGTTGGGATAGTGCTCTGCAGGTGGGGAGGATCAAAGCATGGGAGAAGAACAAGAAGACAAGGGGGAACATTGAGGGGTAAAGTGTATCAAGGGGCACGGGGTAATAGGTGCGCGCAAACTTATGAGACTGGTAGGATAGAATGAGCTAGGGTGAGATGCGCAGATGGGATGAATCGCAACCCAGGGGTTTCTGTGCAGTGGACTGGGTATGCAAGAGGGCGAGAACATAATCAACAAATAAGACTGAAGGAGATGACTGTGTGTCTCTTTGTGCTGAGGAACCTTCCTTTTAAAAGGCTTGTGACACACGCGAATGGGTAGAGCATGATGGTGCCTCGCATGCAGATGCATGTCATAACCGTTTTCATGAGTGGGCTTGGGTGAAGAGTTATGGCCTATCAACATGTCAATCCAGGTAATCATTTAGGACGATTGCTGTAGAGAGGTACCCTGGAGGGGGTGATGCTACCAAGCATGTCTTCATCATACCTTATCTCGTTCATATCGTGCAGATGATTACTGACTTGAGGATCCACATCGGGTGAGGACCTGCGTTGTAGATCATCATCCTCATGAGCATGGGAGAGATGATTGTTATTCTTACTCCTGCTATCACTCGCATCCGAGGTTATTTTTTAAATTTTAAATATTTTAAATATTTTAAATTTTAATTTTTATGATTTTGTTTTTTATTTTATTTTTTTTTAATTTTTTTAATTATTTTTTTTTTAATTTTAAGTTTTTAATTTTATTTTATTTTATGATTTTGTTTTAATTTTTTTTTTTTAAATAAAATTATACGATTTTCACTTCTTGTTTTAAGATAAGAAAAAAGACATTAAAAAATTAAATATTAAAAATTTGTATAATGGGATTTTCACTTCATTCTTTATGTGTATTATTTAATTTTTGTAAAAAAATTGTTATTATTATTAATATTTGACATAAAATTCATAAAAATTGCTAATTTTTATACTTATTTTGGTTAATTTTTTTTCTATAAAAATGGTTTATTTGACATGTCACTTTTAGCAAAAATACTCAAAATGTGTATTTTTATGTAAATTGTTAAAAATTCTTGTTTTTTTAGTGACAAGTATTTCACGGGAAATTAAATATTATTTAACAATATATAATAAGATAGAATATCGAAACTTTAAAATTTTGGTTTTTTTTTAACACTACAAAAAATCAAATATCTCACTACAAAAAAATGAAATGAAAATAAATAAATAAATAAACCTGAAAAACAGTTTAAAAAATATGTAACTGAAGAGGAATAAGAAGAGTACTTAAAAAATCGTTAAATTTAGAAAAAAATTATTAGCATTAAATACATTAGAAAATTTAAAGTAAAAAATAAGTCGTCTAAAAAAACGGAAGATGCTGGCATCGACACTTTTCAAAATCAACATAAAAATCAATAACATTTTAAAAATAATGTTTATACTTGGTATATTAGAAAATTTAATGTGAAAAAACATGCTAAAAAATTAATAGTATTCTGAATCAACACTTTTCAAAATCAGATGAGTTTTTTCTACCTAAGAAAGACAGGTACTCATTTCTATTCCCATTTCAAAGTTTACATTGTTAAAATAATTCGTTCCTAAAATTCAAAAGGATCTTGCAATGGGAGGGTGTGTCACTAAAGAGGAGGTCATCGCTAGATCTTAATACCTCGATGTTTATTCCTAGTTTGGGACTCTATATGAGTTGCTACCTGATGCACTACATCCTTCAACCAATACTTCATCATCTCAGTCTCCTGCTATGCCTTCGGTGGATCGTGTTATTGAGACAGTGGCTCATACTGATAGTAGTGCTCTTAAGGCTTCCTCGAAATCCAAATCCATTACTGTTGATGCACCCTCTCCTTCTCAGAATTAGAAGAATCCTGGTAAAATCTCAGAGGTAAATGTTGTTCAGTCTACTGTAGCAAACAAATCCTCGAAGGGTAAGAAAAAGGGTAAAGGCAAGTCTAAATCCAAGAACCCTAAAAAGGATTCAAAGAATTCTTTTGTTGGTGATTCTTCATCACGTAAGCCCAAATATCCTTGTATAATTTGTGATAACGGTCGTTACACCAAGGATTGTCCTCTGTGTGCCAAAGTTGACCTCCTTCTGAAGGGTGCACCGGGACCCTAACAGTTTTGAAAGAACCATTTCCTTCCCAACAGACCCAAATGGTAGACCAGGCTCAATCATCTGGTAGCTCTCAGGTGTTCATGGTTGGAACACAAAATTTTTCATTACCACAAGAACGGAATTTTATCCCAATCCGTCCAAGGCTCCTGTGGAACCCGAAAGTCCCAGATCACTCTTCCTCTTCCGCGCCTCCTACCTATGGTCCTCTCTAGATCAAGAGACTGAGTAATCACTCCATCATCCAATCACCCCCAAAAGGTGTTCTTTGGAAATCGACTTACAATAAAAATTTGAGAGCAACAAAACACTACAATATTGTAGAATATCTAGCTCACACGCCTTCAGCGATGTCAGCTTTGGAGGTCCTTCAGTCATGACCATCACAATGGAAGGTACTAGTCACTGCCATTGGAGGGATTGATCCTTCAGATTCCAATCTGATTATATTCAATCTGGAGAATTTCGTTCCTTGCCTTCCTTGTGAGGTATCTTTTTTGATTCAAATTACCATTATGGGAAATAATATTCATCGGACTGTCATTGATGTAGGTGCTTCGACCTGCACCATGTTCGTCGCAGGTTGGAAATCCATCGATTCTCCCCCATTGAGTTAGTCCCCAAATACCTTAGAAGCTTTCGATGGTCGAGGTTCTCGGCCATACGACATTCTCAAGGCATGGCCCATCCTATTGGAGGGGAAAATGGTGAACATGGAAGTTGAGGTGGTAGAAGCTAACTTGAACTACAATCTCCTTCTTGGACATAGTTGGAAAAATGTTATGGTTTGTGTGGTCTCTACCCTCTTTCGTCTCCTCCATTTCCCTCATAAAGGGAAGATAGTGATTGTGGATAAGTTGGATTTCTTCCCCTCTGAATATTCAGTAAGAAACATTCCATATGTTGGGAATGTCGCTACTCCTTATGAGAACAATGGGTCAGGTCTTTTCAAAGACTCATCTCTTATTAGAGTTTTTCCGCTTCCACCTTCAAATGTCGCCTCCGTTAATACGATTTCGTTTGGTCACGATCCATGGATTGTTCCTAATCCCAGCTAGATTGAGAGTTTTGGTGATGCCATGCCTCTTAAATCGGCTTAGTATATGTATCAAGATATCCTCACGGCTTCTAAGGTTACATCTAAGACCAATACTCATTTGGTTTTGTCCCTAAACACTTATGCGTAGTCTCCCTAGTTTGGTTCCTGGGACTCTGATGATCCCTTGAATGAGACTTTCCCCACTGATGAGAGTATCGTGGAGGTCATGTATCTTGAAGAAACTCCATGGGATGATGGACATCATCGTTCATCATTTCTACCAATACCAATTGACATCTCCACCTGTCTATGATCCCATGCTTTGCGGGTACCGACTAACCCACTTCAGAATCTGGGATTGATTCATGAAGTATTTTCCAAGGGCAACATGGGAAATATCACTCCGACGATTTTGTTTGACATCTCTATGATTGTGGATAATGTATTTTTTTGGGTTTCTTGTTCTCCCCATGAGCTCAAGATTTACAATGCTTTCCTCGAACACATGACCCGCCCACTCCCTTTAACCCTGTTCTTACCGTTTGGGAATTTAGCCTCGGGGGCATTATTTTCATGCTTAGTAACCCTCACTCCGCCAGTGGGCATGGGCACGTCAATGCTACTATGAATATTCTCACAAAATTTGGGCGAGATAATGCCCACACGTGGTGCGAATGATATAACTATGGTTTTTTTTTTGTTAATCATGACATAATTTCATCATTGGATTTCATTATTCATCTCTACCTGAAGAAATATTATGCTTAATATTAAGTGTGATAATTTTGTACATTAGTGTGTTATTCATTAGTCTTCTTTGAGTTGATTTTTGGTGTGATTGTTTGGCTTGAAGACATTCTTCCCCTACTCACCTTGTGTTCCACTTGGTTTGGAGATGTCTTCAGATCACTACGTTGGTTTTGATTATGGCATTTTCCGTAGCACACAAAATTTGTCTTCCACAACATGGGCACTCTTTTCTCTTGATGGCGAGTTGATCGATTTACAAGGAATTTGTTTGGGTCAGGCAACTAACAATATTTCCATGTATAGTGCGGTGATCGAACTATTATCGGATGCCATTGATATTGGGATAAGAGATTTGGTTGTTAAGTTGGACTCACAGCTCATTGTGTTACATATGAATGAGCGTTACTTTGTGTGAAATCCACAAATTTTGCGTATTTATTTACATGTTAGATTATTGGAAAATAATTTTGATTTTATCACATATCAACACATTCGAAGACATTTAAATACTTTAACAGATTCAGTAGCAAACCATGTATTACATCCAAAAGCTCAAAAAAAATTGTTATATTACAAAAATGGCTCTTCTAGCCAACATCAATACAAAAATGTATAAACAGGGCTACTATCCGCCCACATGGTGCTCATGGTAGCAAGTGACCTCTCAAATTACTTGCCAAAGTAATCGATGCAGTCTGCCCAAAAATCTGACAGTGTGTTTCTGAAAACACAGTGGGAGCACATCAAATGCGAGGTAGTCTGGGATGCCTCAGGTGAGTCAGACCAGGTTCCGCTCAAGCTCAACCAATGTGTCTACTCCCTCCTCATAAGGAGAATCCTCTGCTAAACATGATACCCACCATGCAATCAGGGACATGTCAGGAGGTCTTTGTGGACCCATATATGTAAACAAATCATAAGTTTACGTGTCAAAACATATAACAAAAAACATTAAAAAATTAAAAAATGTCTAAGAAATTTTTTTTACCTGCATCGGTACACTGTGTGTTTGGTGGGATATGAAGATCCAGATCCCCTCTGAAGTTGATGTCGGCATAAGAGTAGTCCTTGAATACAATGAGTTATCATCGCAGCCAATTGAAAAAGGTTGTGGGGAAATGCATCTTTTTCCCTCCTCCCTACCTAGGCATGATGTTGCACCATCGCATCAGCCTTGGATCCCTTGGGGCTGGATCATGGATCTCCAACCACTAATACTAGAAAAGGGCTACTCTCTCCAGAAATAAGGTCACCAGAATTGACCCATACCTGAACTATTTCAGTCTTTTGGTCTTTTACTTGGTTAGCTGGCTCTTCATGTTAGCCAACAACCCCTCACACCAGTTGAACATTGTTGGTGCCAAGAAATCCACTACATACTGGAACTGTCATTTTGTTGCCTCATTTAACATCTGGGCTCCTGCCACTCTAGTGATACAATGTAGTATCATCCACGGAGGGAGCACTTTGATGGAAGATATGTCTACCTTCCCACTCTCTGTCTTCCATGACTCGGGACAGTGTTTCTGAATGATCATGCTCGTGCTTTAACCCCTTGGGCGAACCTCAGAGAGTTGGATTCTCTCTCCTCGCCTGGACAAACCGGTGATAAAATAGATTGCCATGACATATAGCTCAAGTTCTTGGTCCCTAATAATGAACAGTTGTCACTCCACATCCTAGATACCAATCAAGTACTAGAGAATCTCTAGTTGAGCTTTCAAGTCGGATGTTCGAAAGAATTTCAAAAATCCACAATTGTGCAAAGCATTGATGCAATATTGGTCCTACAAAGCTTGGTGGTGTTCCACCTCATGGCCTTGTTCTTTCCATTCGATTGTGTTGAGGCCTCGAAATTCACTGCAACAACATGGGGGATGACCACCCAGTCTGGACCTTAAAGAAGTTCCTTTTCCATTTAGAATGGTCGTTCTGACTGGTTTAACTAGGTCCATTTACCTTCTCTCAATCTCCATTGGTTTAAAATATAGCTTTTTTTTACCAATGGGAAAGAGACATCAGATCATTTCTCTTGCTGATCTGGCAAGAAAGTGATATTTAAGCTAATTTTGGGCTCAACCAAACCACAACTAAATTTTTTCCTCTATGAGAAGATGACTTCTGGTAATGTAGAAATAAATCTAAATGAAAAAATATTCTAAAATGCAAACAAAAGGAATTTTATCCTAATCCTATCTCAATTAAGAAGATATAGATCTAACCCAACTGAGAGAAATATATTTTAAATGATTGAAATTAAATATGTCTGGCTTATAATGAATATCAAATTAACGAAATAGTTCAATTACCTAACATTATGAATACCAAACACATCCTATTTAGAGACCTCTTAAGTGATATAATCAACCAACAACATTTAGGAAATAGTTCACAAAAATGATATTTCTTGTTAAATCAGTAATTTGAATAATTAAACAATAGTATGCGGAACATTTTCATAACATAACATTGTTTATTTAATCAATATTAAAATACAAATTTCTAAGTAAATAGTTACTCAAAAATCAGAATTCAACCTATAAGAGCAGAGATAAATGACAACATGTAATTGAGGCAAATTACTCATACCAACAATAGTGCATAAATATGAATAAATGACACATTATTGCTATCATAAAATGAAACCAGTATTTAAAATAATAATATTATAAATACCAATTTATTGGAACCATTTCTTTGACTCCGGTCTGCAATAGTCCTTTACAAAGCTTGAATTTTTGCTTTTAAAACAAGAGTTGTAGAAGTACAAACTCCGTTCTCCATACATAGTTCAGAATGCAAAAGGAAAAATCCTCAATAATCCTAGATCTGAGTTTTCTCCCCTCTACCCTACAGCTCTAAATCCTCTAGACAATAGTGTCATTAAGAATTCCAAAATTGCAGAGAAGAGAAGCCCCTATTACATTCTACGATCTACTATTTATAATATTTACAAAAAAATTTCTTCATAGGAAAGCTTGTTGAAGAGAGATTTTGCTCAATCAATTTTTATTGGTTCAAAATCATATTCTTCAATTGTTGGAAGCTTCTCATTGATTGATATCTTCTTCTTCTCATCTCTTCAATTGTTTTCCTTGCAAAAACAAATCAAAACAAACTTAAGATGTAAAAATAAAATCAAAATGCCAAATTTGGAATTAAAATAAATCCAATCAAAACTGAATTAAATAAATAATCTAAAAGGAAATTTAAGCTTTCTATTGATGCTTGCGATGATCTAATTGTTCAAAGATATCATTGATGAATGGATATGCACTTAGAAGAAACTGCAGGAAAATGAAAATGCAGTAAATAAAATTCAGAAAAATGATTTTGTTTATAAATTCGGAGCTTGACATTTTGTTGAATTTTAGACCCAATAAGTGATCCAATTTGAAAATGAAACCACTTCAGAAATGTTCTTCATAATTTTATCTATCTAACGAGTCGTTCTAGGCCTCATTTGGCCAAGTAAAACTCAATTTATGAGCTTCTAAAGTTGGCATATAAAAATAGCCAGACTTCTGAAAATTTTGCTGTTTGGGCTAAAAGTCAGAATTTTAAATTAAAAATCTAATCCAAAATTAAATAAAAATATTTTAATTAATTAATAATAATTAATTTCAATTACATCTATAATCTAAATTAATTATAAATTTAATTATAAATAAAAATTAATAAATCTAAAAAATGATTTTAAAAATTTATTAAAATATTATTATATTATATTAATATTATAATTTAAATTATATTAAAATTATAATATGAATTATAATTATAATAAAATATTATTATAATTTAAATATAATATATGTTATTGATTAAAAACCAAACTATTTAACTTTTTACAAACCAATTCGAAAAGTTATTTTCAAAACCAAAATTCAGCGTTAACTAACTACAACGTTAACTAAATAGGGAGGAGTTAATGCATTTATCGTGTATCACATTTTAATGAATGATCGCAAATGTTCATTTATTTTTTTGTGTGATGCGAGAATGCGAGGTGATGGAGGGATGGTTACGTGGAGGAATAAGTTGGAACGTATGAAAACTTTGCGTAAAACAAATACCTTGATCGCATGAAACTAAATCGCAAGTTTGTTTGTGAAATAATTTTTTGTGATTTAAAAATTGTGATATGCGATATGCGTAAATGTTTTATTGTAATTTTTTATTTTTTTTAAATTTCAAAAGACCCATAGTAATCTCGCAATTTCGCATCTCACATTCTTGTAATCTCGTATTTTTGTAATCTCGCAATTTCACAATTTCGCGTTTCGCATTCTCGCAATCTCAAATTTTTGGAATGATGAGAAGGGATGTGAAGTGGGGCCGACGTGGGATTAACCATCATACAAATTGGACTTCAACTATTTTGTAATTTTGGGGTTTTGGATTTGGCAATTTGTTTTAAAATAACAAGTTGGAGTAAATTACCAATATCCCGAAACGTATTAGTCTATTGTACCATTTAGTTGGGTCATTTTGTAGGGCCATTAGTGAAAAATGAAAAATTAGTAAAAATTAACTAAAAATTAATATTAACAATGAAGACTATTTTAATTGTGAAAATTGAAATATCATACACTTTATACATTTTTTAACCCAAGCGAGAAAATGATCAAACTTCAAAACATGCCATTTACAAACTGGTTGACCAAATGGACAGAAGCAAGTATCGTTGGAAAGCTTGTGAAAAAACGAATTCAACAAAGCAACCAAAACAAAATTCCAAGGAAGATGAAAAAATGACAAAAACGTAGGATAATTAACTTAATGAAAATCCTAAAAGGTATTTGGACAAAAAATTTGTAGAAAGGTCCCCATTATTTGAAGTAAATAAGTCAAAAATGGAGGGGGAGTTATGTTTTACCACTACAATGGCGACATGCGGGAGAAGAACTAGTTATCTCTGATTAAAGATAATGAACTTAAATTTACCCAAAGGTTAAAAATAATGGAATTAACGAAATTGTCTAATAGTAAAACATTTCCATAGGTTACACAAATAGATTAAGTAATATGAGTTTGTAAAGATAAGTACTTAAAATAAACTCGAGTAAACGTAATGAACCCAAACTTGGGAAAATTTATTTAAAACTACCTCATATGAAAAATAGAAGAAGGTAGAGATAGGAGTTTTTTGATAAAACATATATCCATTTTATGATTGTCTCTCACATTGCTACACTGCGAGCGAGCCTGAACAGTACCTCGGCGAAGTTGTATTTTATGCCATACAAGCCTAGTCTCGTTGCCACCGAGCGTCCATAGCCCTGACGGGTTTACTTGTATTTCTCATGCTTCCTCTTTTAATCACTCTTTTGATAAGCGCATTTGCAAGCTTTTAGTTTATGATGTATTTGAGTGAAAAAGGTGGGATGGTAATAGAGATTTATGTTTAATAGACATAATAATTTTATAATATTTACTCCAAATTATTTCCATGGGGTTATCACTGAGAGGATTTTTATGTGGAGGAGTGGGAGGGATTCATTGTGTTAAACTCAAATCATTTCTTTCCTTGGAAAAGTAAACTCAATCACTTAGAAAAGATGTGTGTTCCTCCATGAAAAATATTTAAAGAAAAATGGCTTTATGATTCCATAAAGATATGCATTTAATGATAAATGAAATTCACTCAAATGGATAGAGTAAAATATATCCCATGTATGTCAATCATTGTTAGGTAAGAGAGAGAAATTTTGAATAAATCATGGTAGAGTCACCGAAATCAAAACAAAACTGAAAGCATAAGAAAAATAATTCCTAAACAAAAGTAAGAAAATGAATCAGTGAATAAAAATAAAAATGAAGAAAACAAAAACTGAAAAAAAAAAAAAATTTAAAAGATAAACTCTAACAAGACCGCTTATATAAATTTCTCCACAAAGTATTTATAAAAGAACATAAGCATATGTACGTTCATTCCTATGTTGATATTTTAATTTTTTATCTTGTAGAGTTATAATAAATGGGGTTTTCAAAATGTAGAGGGTGAATAGCAGTGATGATAGATAATACGCTGAATGAGAAGTCTTTATTTGTTGCAAATTTTCCTTCTTCAAGACAAAACCTGCATAAAAGAATCTTAACTATTTTATAATAAAAATAATGCTTTCAAGATAAAGAGTAGAGGTCCATAAACTCCCTAGTTTAGCTAATTTGATGCGGCTCATTACTGTTTCTTTCAAGAATCTGAAAGAGAAAAAAGGAAATGAACTTCGAAAACTGATCTCATAGAGGTACGAAAGGCTCATGAAGACCTGTAAAAATAGATTTTGAAATCAGCAAAACTAAAACTGAACAAGTGAAGAAATGAAAATAAATGAAAGTGCGCACATGAAACTTACCATTGGAGAATTGCATTTAATCTTGCCTGAGAAAGATGATTTTCTCCAATTCAAGTTAACTTATTTCTTTAATTAGAATTGGAAACATGAAGAAGTTAAATTGATTAAAATATTATTGACACAAAATCATTATTTATTGAATATAAACTGAAGCAAGAAATAAACTAAAAGAAAGCAATGCTTCATGTTCAGAATCAGAAATAAATTGAATTCATCAGAAATGAGGATGAAGATATGTTTCTTTATGAATTGCAGCGATGAATTTTCTTTTTGTTTCTTCCATTTTGAATTTATATCATCCACAAAATATTAAAGTTGATTCAAAATCCCGAATAATGTAACCACATATAAAGAGGATTTGAATCTCTATATGATAAGTATGGAGAGAAATTCAGAATAAAAGAAAATTAAAAATATGAATTAATCATTGGTATATTACCTTGCCGAATTTTTCGCATCGCAAGATTCTTTGTCATGCATAACTTAAAAGCTGTGACTTCCACCTTTCCAATATGCGATTGAATTTTTATAATAATTAAAATACAATGGTGAAGATTCGTATATTGGCTTTTATCACATCATAAGATCTTAAGAAAAACCTTTATTTGAGTTTTGCGATGTGATATAATAGTTGCGATGGCAAAGTCGCGATATGAGTAGATGCGATATCGGAGAATATTCCTATCGAAAATGTGAATGAAATGAAATGCTGACAATATTCTACCAATAACAGAAATGCGATAAATGATGTGGTACATTGGTGGGACCGGTTTTGGACTTTATAAGAGATTGACGATCCACAAATTTGAGCACGGGATATAACGATATTGATACACCGATGTGTGATGAAGCATGGACCCGAAGTTTTATAATGTAATTTTAATTTCATATTGGATCTGAGACCTTGGAAATTTTAAATACATTCCCCAACTAAAACTTCTATTCATGAATGGACGCGATATATTTGAGGTTAGATTTTAAATGTTGTATCGGGTCCGAGGTTGTGTGGACATCACAAATTTTAGCGAAGTTGTTTTATTAATGAGCAAGAAAGAATATCAAAAGACTTGCATCGAAGGTTTCTTATCGGGAAATGGTAAGAATTGATTCTGATCAAATATTGCGATACAAAATATTGTGATACGGATGATGTGATATCAGAAGCAAAATTTAATCGGAGATCAGAGGGAATGGGAATATCGAGGGATTGGATATATTTGAAATATGTTAATTTCAGAACCTCTGATATGCAAATTGTGATATATGACGTGCCATATGGGGAGTCAATGATTTATTGTTGTATTCAATTCAAAAAAGAAAGTGAATGATTTAAATTTGCTTTAAAATAAATAACCCTTTAATAATTTAATTAATTGTTAGAAATTTTTATTGGAAATTAATTTTATCATAAATTTATTATAAAGAGAGTTGTGAAATATAATGATCTGATGTAATTCCTCTGACAATTTATTAAGTCTTATCAGGATTTCAATAAATATAAGCAAAATTTAGATATCCTTCAAATTTCAGATGAAATTATAAATAGTTCCCTGAACATGTTGCAGATTAGAAATGATCTGGCTGCTTGTTTATCTTGAGTCTTCATAATCACATTAATGAAGACCTGCAAACAAAACAAAATAGAAATAAGAAACAACCTTAGATGATGGCGAACATGTAAACACATACCTGTAAGAAAATTGACTGTAACTTTTACCTCATGAAGCTTCAAGTTATTCAAAATTTTCATATGCTCAACATCACCTACTTACTTAATCTGAAATGATAAGTAATGAGTTTTTGTATTTCATCCTTTCCAAAGTTACATCAGAAGACAAAAGTGGTAAAAATGAGCTCTTCATTATTACTTGTGAATAAAAAATTGTCAAGTTGTAGTGAATCCTTGGAATTTCTTCATGTATGATCAATGTGATGACTTTTGAAAAACAAGACAATTGAAGGCTTTACAAATATGTATGATCTGAAAATTCAAGAGCTTGTAAAATTCTCTACGCTGTTTTTCCACAATTGAAATGAGATGCCTAGAAAAAATCAGATTCATTACTTGCTTTATTAAAAATCTAAAATAATGAAATAAATGCCAACAGAAAAGAAAATTAATCTATTCCTTTTTCTAACTTAATGAGGGAAATATTACTAGGTATAATCATACTTCCAATGTAACCATGTGAGCATTTTAATTCCTGAATGTATGTACATATCAAATATTATTAACAAAAATACAAATATAATTAAACTATGGAAAAGAAATTTGAAAGCAGAATGTACATTCATTGTTAGCAGCTTAATTACCAGTACTTTCTCTTGAAATGTCCCTTCTAGTTTAATTTAAATTGGATCATAGAAATCTGGATGGATTTCCATTATTGATTGGGAGAGGTTCAAAAGAGGGAGTGACATGCCATATTGTGAAAAAGGAATGATAGATACAATGGCCTGCAAGATTTTGTTAGTGTTATATTCAAGTGTTAAATTATTAACGATCTTACGTAAAGGAAAATTTTCCAAATATATTTCAAATGGTTCAATGAAAAACAGATGGAAGTGTGATAGATCCAATAGAATATTATTAATTGAATTATATTGTTGGTCATATTGTGAAAATACACTCTTTTGTTGACACTGCTCTTGAGAAGTAAGAATTAGTTGATAAGGAACGGACATCAATTGAAATTGAAAATTTAATAGCTCTTGATGTTCACCATTATAATTTGTATCTTCATTTTTCCATTGAGTTAATGGATCAATTGAGTGTTCAAAATTGAACTGCTCAATATGCCACCACAAAGTATCTAAAAATCTAACACTAAAAATAGAAAATAAATTTGAAGTTAAGAATAAATGATGGAATAATAATCATAGTTTACACTACTGTTACAATTATTGGTACAATACAATTGGCACTGATTTAAAACAACTTCCTCTTCACAAGAATTGGGCAAAATAATACAATTATAATGATGTTTGATACCCACTTGTGAATTAGAGAGAGGGATCTGACTCTGAATATGAATGTGAGCTTGATCATTATATAAATCATAGATTGGAATGGTTTCTTGAATGCTGAAATCATGAATATGATTGATTGTTTGAAAATGAGAACTATTTGAAATAATTTCTGAATTAGATTGGTCTTCATTTTCACATGTGATTCGGCTTTGATAATGAGGATTGAATTGTAAAGAAGACAAATCAATATCCTCAATGTCAAAGTAGCTATCATAAATGACCTCATGACATTTATTAGAATTCTCTTTGATATCATCTAATATATCAAAACAAGAAGGAATATTGACCTCATGTTCATTAATGCCAGAAGAATGATCATTAATTAATTCTCTATCCTGATTAAAAATAGTTGGTAGTTCATTTAGATCAGCCTCTCAGTTTTCTGAAATATATTTAACATGAAGAGAGGATAAATTTCTATTAGAAAAATTATCAGGATAAAGAGAAAAATATGAATCTGAAACAATGAATTTGAAAATGTCTCTATTTGAGAACTCTTGTGCATTTTCTTCATTGTAAATTTCAGATTTAAGATCATTTACTTGGCTAATTTTGTTTTCTTGAAGAATGTTACTTTGTTTTCCTGAAGTTATAATTTTCTTATCATAAAAGAATTCAGAAATCTATACAGCAGATTGCGTATTATAGGAAACTTTAATCGTTGCATGTACTTGCTAGATTATGATCTAATTTTCTTATTCAAATTCACATTGATTTTTAGATTTCAAAGCAATATCTTCTTCAGGATTGTTGCTAATATCTTCTTGTGGTTGATTATGAATGGAAGGAAGAGAGAAAATATGTTCAAACCAATCTAATAATTCATCTTTCAAAGGTTTTTCTTCAATTTTAAATTTTAAACAATTTAAATGAATCCTAATGATAAAATCAATTAAAAAATCATTTTCAAACCTTTGTAGATCTTCAATTTCATCACATACCTATTTGTAGATATAGCCATAAAATTTACAAAGAAAGATTGTAATAAATCGTTCCCAACTGTGAATTGAGGCAACTAGAAGTGATTGACACCAGCTTCTGACTTTTCCAAGAATGTAAGAGTAAAAATCCTGCATGAAATGTCCTCATCAATATCATGAAAATCAGAGTTTGAAACATTTTGAATGAATTGTAAGGCATGATCAAAAGCATAAGAATTCCTTCCCATTAAACTTTACCTGAGATAAGAGTCTTACTATTTCTAGTGGAGTATTAGAAGATGCACGTCCAGAAATACAACTCCAAATTGGAAGTTTTAGAGGAGCCATTGTAATAAAAATAAAATTTTAAAATACAAAGACTCCAAAGTAAAACAAGTCTCAGGCCTCCCTTCTAGCGCCAAAATGTTGAGGCTTCGAAATTCGCTGCAACAACATGGGGGATGACCACTCGGTCTAGATCTTAAAGCAGTTCCTTTTCAATTTAGAATAGTGGTCTCAACTGGTTTATCTAGGTCCAGTAACATTCTCTCAATCTCCATCGGTTTAAAATATAAATTTTGTTTACCAATGGGAAAGAGACATCAATTCATTTCTCTTGATCATTTGGCAAGAAAGTGATCTTTAAGCTAATTTGGGGCTCATCCAAATCACAACTAAAGTTTTGTCTCTATGAGAAGAGGACTTCTGGTAATGTAGAATTAAATCTAAATGCAAAATTATTCTAAAATGAAAACAAAATGAAATTTATCCTAATCCTATCTCAATTAGGCACATATAGATCTAACCTAACCGAGAGAAAGATATTTTAAATGATTGAGATTTAAATATGTCTGGCTTATAATGAATATCAAATTAAAAAAATAGTTTAATTATCTGACATTATCAATACCAAGCACATCCTATTTAGAGACCTCTTAACTGATATAATCAACCAACAACATTTAGGAAATAGTTCACAAAAATGATATTTCTTGTTAGATCAGTGTTTTGAATAATTAAACAATAATATGCGGAAAAAGTTCATAACATAACATTGTTTATTTAAACAATATTAAAAGTCATATTTTTGAGTAAATATTTACTCATAAATCAGAATTGAACCCATAAGAGCAGAGATAAATGACAACATGTAATTGAGGAAAATTATTCATGTAAAAAAAAATGCACAAATATGAATAAAATGACACATTCTTGCTATCATAAAATGAGACTAGTATTTAAAACAATAGTGTTATAGATGCCAATTACAATCATACAAGAGCTCTAGAAGTACAAACTCTATTCTCCATACATAGTTAAGAATGCAATAAGGAAAAATGCTCAATAATCCAAAATTTTAGTTTTCTCCCTCTACCCTACACCTCTAAATCCTCTTGACAATAGTGTCATTAGGAATTCGAGAATTGCAGAAAAGAGGAGCCCCTATTACATTTTACAATTTGTTATTTATAATATTTCAAAAAGATTTATTCATAGGAAAGTTTGTTGAAGAGTGGTTTTTCTCAATGAATTTTCATTGGTTCAAAATCATATTCTTCAATTGATGGAATCTCCTCATTGATTGAGATCTTCTTCTTCTCATCTCTTCAACCATTTTCTTCCAAAAACAAATCAAAACAAACTTAAAATGTAAAAGGAAAATCAAAATGCCAAATCTAGAATTAAAATAAATCCAATAAAAAATTAATTAAATAAATAATATGAAAGGAAATTTAAGCTTTCTATTGATGTTTAAAATGATATAATTGGTCAAGGATATCATTGATGAATGGATCTGGACTTAGAAGAAGCTGTGGGCAAATGAAAATACAGAAAATAAAACAGAAAATTGATTTTGTTTAAAAATTTGGAGCTTGATCTTCTGCTAAATTTTAGACCCAATAAATGATCAAATATAGAAACGAAATCACTTCAAAAATGTTCTCCATAATGTTATCTCTCTAACGAGTCGTCCTAGGCCTCATTTTTCCAAGTAAAACTCAATTTATGAACTTCTAAAGTTGGCATATAAAAATTGCCAGAATTTTGGAATTTCTATTGTTTGACCTAAAAATCAGAATTTTAAATTAAAAATATAATCCAAAATTAAATTAAAATATTTTAATTAATTAATACTAATTAATTTCAATTACATTATTAGTCTAAATTAATTATAAATTTAATTATAAATAAAAATTAATTAATCTAAAAAATTATTGAAAATATTATTATATTATATTAATATTATAATTTAAATATAATATATGTTATTAATAAAAAACCAAACTATTTAACTTTTTACAAACCAATTCCAAAAGTTATTTTCAAAACCAAAATTCAACATCAACTAACTAGGGAGGAGTTAATGCATGAAGGAGTTAATGAATTTATCGCGTATCACATTTTAATGAATGATCGTAAATTTTCATTTATATTTTTTGTGCGATGCAAGAATGCAAGGTGATGGAGGGATGGTTACGTGGAGGAATAAGGTAGAACATATGAAAACTTTGCGTAAAACAAATACCCTGATTGCGTGAAACCAAATCACAAGTTTATTTGTGAAATAATTTTTGTGATTTAAAAATTGCGATATGCGATATGTGCAAATGCTTTATTGTAATTTTTATTTTTATTATTTTTTTATTTTTTTTATTTTTTAAATTTCAAAAGACCCATAGTAATCTCGCAATTTTTCATCTCACATTCTTGTAATCTCGTATTTTCATAATCTCACAGTTTCACAATTTTGCGTCTCACATTCTCGTAATCTCGCATTTTTGGAATGAGGAGAACAGATGTGAAGTGGTGCCCTCATGGGATTAACCATCCTACAAATTGGACTTCAACTATTTTGGAATTTTGAGGTTTTGGGTTTGGCAATTTGTTTTAAAATATCAAGTTGGAGTAAATTACAAATATCCTGAAACATATTTTCGTCTATTGTACCATTTAGCTGGGTCATTTTGTAGGACCGTTTTTAAAAAATGAAAATTAGTAAAAATTAACTAAAAATGACTATTTACAAAGATGACTATTTTAATTGCGAAAATTTAAATATCATACACTATACATTTTTTAACCCAAGCGATAATATTATCAAACTTCAAAAGAGTGCCATTTACAAACCAGTTGACCAAATGGACAGAAACAAGTATCATTGGAAAGCTTCTGAAAATTTGAATTCAAAAAAGAAATCAAAATAAAAATTTGAGGAAGATTAAAAAATGACAAAAAGTAGGATAATTAACTTAATAAAAATCCTAAAAGGTGTTTGGCCAAATTTTTTTTAGAAAGGGTCCCCATTATTTGAAGTAAACAAGTAAAAAATGGGGGGGTTGTGTTTTACCACAACAGACCGACATCCTTTCTGAAATCACCTGTGAAACATTTCCAAATGGTCTATTAGGAGAATTCATGGAAGAATTTTTAGAATTTAATGGCGGAGTTAGGAGATTTTTCCAATTTAAAATCTTCCCTATGGCCAACATGACTTTTTGAAATAATTCGACGCTAGTAGCGCACTTCCCTAATGGGCTGAGCGCGACCCTGATAGCTTGAAATTGCGCTGGTCACAGGTGATTTTAAATTTTTAAATAACCTCCCTAAACTACATATTCTGAAAAATAAATGCTAAATGAATAGGATAAAAATGAAAAGTAGGTTTAGAGCTATTACCTGGTGGAGACGTATTGATGAATGTTATCCCGGATCGGCCGCACCACTGATCTGAAATTTGGAGGGAAAATGGAAAAAATGCTCTTCTAAATATGGAAAGGTGAAAATGTATTTTTTTGGGTCTATTTATAGATTTTTGAAAAAAAATCACCAATATTTTAATATTTTTCCTCGATATTCATGATGTTTGTTATTTATGTGCAGTACGAGACTTTCACACTACTGATGATTGTTTTCAATGCAAATGAGTTGAATTTTATCTCTTTTTCAAGTTCGTTAAATGTTTATGAAAAGTGAACCCCCCTTGGAGTCAACTTTTAATTCTTTTCTAACTCTTGAAAAATGAAAATATTTCCGTGTACTTGTCATTTCGAAATAGTTAAAGTGAATGAATTGACTTAATATCAGTATACGTTTACCCCTTTTTCAGGCTTCGGTTTAATATTTATAAAAAATGAATACCTTGATCACATGGTCAAGAGGTTCTCTCGAACATAGTTTATAATTTTTCGAATTCAAGAGATGACTTACGAAAAGGGATATGATGAAGTTTCATTTTTTGTTTCTTTTCAAACTCCCCAAACATGAAAAGTTACCGAGTTTTCCTTTCATTGGACTCGTTAAATATTAAATGAAAAAATACTTGTCACCATGACGAGACTGAGTTCCTCCTTCTTGCGGCTCGTTAAAATTACTAGGGTGGATTCATTTGAAGAATGAAATTACATTCTCAACATATGCTATCCTCTTCACGCTAGCTATAAAAAATAAAGAGGTATTCGTTAGCAATAATGGGGGAAAATTGAAAGTGAACATCTTGTGTGTATTTTGGGCAGCTTGTCGCTCTTGAACATGACACTCATCTGCAGTTCATGTCAGGTTGAGGAAATCATACATTAATCACTTTGCCTCCATGGGTTTAGTAAATCCATTTGCCTCTCATATGATTACCAATTTTTTCAACTTGACCTCTCATCCTATTTGAGTCAAATACTGCCACCCTCCAGAATCATGTCGCCAATATGTTCAAGAGAAGTCCTTTATATAAAACACCTTCTTCATATTTGACCTTCTCTAATACAATCCAAAATCAATCCTATCATCTTAAGATATCTGTTATTTTGTGTCGATGATGAGGGAATCCTTATGGCCCTCCTTTGACGAATCACTTCCTATCGACTTCAGCTCATTATCCGGGAATGTGGTTTAGAGACTTTGATCTTCTTTCAGTATGTTGGAGCTTGCATGCCTCAATGGAAATTTCTTCGTATTCGACGACAGGTTAACATCATTGGCCTTATATCAAATGATTCTGCAAGTGTTCAAATTCAACACATCTATTCACACTTGTATATTGTGTTTTTGTACCTTGAGGTTCATTGTCATTATTGGTGGTCTCTCTCATGCCTATTAATAGTTCTCATCGTTGGTCATTAATCGAGTGGTTTCTACCATGTTCGACACCAACACATTCATTTGCATGGCTGGATTCGTACATTAGGATGATTGAGATCACAGTGAAGACCCTGGGTCACATTTTATTTTTGGTCTAGGTTACGTGGAGTTATTGAATATTCATGATTTTATACATGATCCTATCTATATGGATAGTTGTGTCCATACCGTGGATCCATTTCTATGATATCTTTTAGATGGGTGGATGCAACCATATCGTGGGATCATGTGTCATTTGATGCCTAATGCAACATCATGTGATTAGGCATATTTATACTAGATATGTTATATATTGTAAGTGTTTGATTTGGTAGGTTCTCTGAAGGTGGTCTACGTTCTTTACATTGGTTCATAAAGCATTTCAACCATCACTCCCTATTCTGCCTTCATGCTTTAGGGGGCATCTGTTACACAGTAATTTGTCACCATGCTCATTTTATCGTCCGTAACCCTGAAATGCCCTGTGATGAATCATATGCAATGTTTCCATCATCAAGAAATATGCTAACATATCCCCTTGAAGATCCAAAGAAGACTTCCTCGAAATATTACTAGAGGAACTTCGACAAATTCCTAGTTTCCTGGATCAACACCCTTCTTGGTTCCATGACCGTGCTGATGTCCTTATCCCAGTTCTGGACCAACATTGTTAGTGCCCTAATTTATTGGAAAACTATGTCGATCCCTTTCTAGCAGTACTTTCTCAAATGGAGGAGAAGCTTCAACCTCTAAAAGCTCAAGGGCGGTGAGTTGGTTGTTGAACAAAGATGATAAGGTCGAGCTCTCTCATTTTGGAGCTTTGAACTCATTCATGGGGGATCATCCCTTATAAAGTGGGCCTTCCTCCTCCTTTCATGGGCTCCCAAACTCCTCCTCCTTACTATAAATTCACATCCCTCATTCCCCCAAGTTTAGAGCTTGGTTGATCATTGTGAGACTCGTCTGAACTCCCATCCCTTCACATGCTTGCATTGTGATTAAGCCTAAGTGCATGAGAGAAGGAATGCTTTTGAGTTGGGTGAAGGACTCTTATTTTCACCTAAAGACACCTCCAACATGAAGGCCTGTTTGTAAGCTCTCATTTTGTAATTTATCAATAATAACATCTAATGTTTTCTTTCTACATTTGTCTGCATGATTATGCAAATATTCTAGTACTCCTTGATATGCTAGATAGCTAGTGTTTACGTTTATTATATATTGTCTCACATTTTTTTTTGTCTCCCAATCATCCACATGTATTCGCATGCCATCAGAAGCAGGAATCGACCCTACAAGGATCATGGATTGAGGTCACCATCAATGGATCCAAGGATAGCGATTGGAAAAAGGTATTTATGTCTCTTTCCTCTTTGTGTTGTAAGCATCAGTTAAGAAATTTTATGTTAGACAGAATCTTGTGTTTCTAGACCCACTCTAGGGCTAGAGAGATCGCCTCTATATGCATAGGGGATTTATCTTGACAACATAACTCACGACTCCACTGGGGAGCTTTATCCTTGTAAGTCCTCCTTCCCCGAACTGATCTTGGATTAGTTTCTCTGATTTATGAAATTTAAATCTGCTTAGGTCTCTATCAAATTGTGATAAGGTTGTTTGTCACTACATTATGTCAGGTATGGTGTGTTTTTTAGACCACTACAAGGAAAATTCCCTCTAGCGGAGGTTATAACAGAGGTTTTTAGTGTTATAAAATTGGCCAAAATTGTCAAAAAAACATTTTCTACAAAATCTGTTTTTAGTAACGAAGGTTTTGGCAGATCTTCTGAAATAATTTCAACACAACTAAAAAAACTGGGTGGCCAGAGGTTATTACAAATGTCTTTCTCATCGATGCTCTATTTAGGTGTCAATGCACCAATGCATTTTAGAGTAAAATTCCTGGTGCATGTCATCCCAACGGGCAACCTGGGGCGGTCAAAGGTGCATGCACTGGGCCGTAAAGGTCTAAAACCGCACCAGGCACACTGTAGGTGATACGATGCACTGGGTCGTTCTAATTGTTATTTGGATTTGTGCAGTGCACATAGCTCGTATCAATGCACCGATTCGTAGTGTGCATAGTATCACACAAACGCATCTATTTTTCTAATTCGTATTGGTATTTTTGCGGTGCCCATAGGTCATACAAACACACCGGTGAGCAGTCTCACATAAATTCACCAGTGCGCAGTATCGTACAAATGCACCAAGAGTTATAATTGGTATTGGTATTTTTACAGTGCCCATAGGTCGTAGAAATGTACTGGTGCGCTTTATCATACAAACACACTGGTGTACAGTAACTAACATGTGCTAATGTTCATTTTATATTTTTTGAAACATCAAACTATGACAAAGCAATTATTGTGATTTTTTAAAATTCATTATTCATCAAAAGTCGACACATATCTTATAATAGTATTCATATCAATTAAATTTTTATTAGTGCATTTGAATTTGATGTTTGGATTAATTTGTTATATCATATCATACTTATTGTGATTTTTTAAAATTCATTATTCATTAAAAGATGACACATATCTTATAACAATATTCACATCAATTAAATTTTTATTAGTGCATTTGAATGTGATGTTTTGATTAATTTGTTATATTATATCATCATATTTCACATCTCTTCATTATAATATTTAATCATCCATATATTTAATCAGTGGTATTACATTTCACAGTGACAATGGAGAACACAATAAAATCAAACAAAAATAAAAATTTATTATATATATATATATATATATATATATGAACAAGAGACTCTTTTTCATACAAAATGGGACAGTTATTGGTATCCTTTGTCTTTCAATTGTGACACTATGTCCATTACGTTAAACAAAATGTCTAATTTCACAGAAAAATATCTCAAAAAAATACAATGCCTTCCTTTGATATCCAAACATAATGATCATCATTCTTCGCTTTAACTGTTGTCACTACTCGAGCTACTTCCATGACTTGGATTATTTTGAAGAATGTTTTGTTCATGGTTTTGATTATTTTCTTCTTCTTCACCTTCCATCTACAATCATAAAAATAAATTGTAATGAGTGTATATACATTGGTGAGAATAATGAAAATTGCAATATTAAATAATATACATCATTGCAAATTGAAAATAAATGGCGTACCATAGCAACAATTGACTCATGAACTATACACATTCTTTCAAAATCAAATTTCATGCCATCTTTCAAGATTTCATATGTTGGCACAATTTCATACTTTGTTTCCTGCAAGTTTTATACCCCATAACAAATCATATATTTAATATAAAATATTTTTTTCTACAATTATAGACGGAGCTAAGTAAAACAAGATCGATAGATTCTTACAAATTCCACAATTAATTTCTGATATGCCAACATATACTCACAACCCATATTTAACCCAATGTTAATCAATTCACCTGATGAATTTTCTTTGTATGTTAGCACTTGTCTGAAGACATTCAATGATGATTGTTGTAAAACCACTTAAAATATACAAAAATGAAATCTAGTTAAGTTGTTATAAGAAAGTAATAATTACTCAAATTTAGATATCAACCCTTTTCTTCCTTGTCGACATGTTTTATGTGTTGAATGGGTTCCATTTTCTTTCCTTTTCTGGAATAAAATACTTGAAAAATAATATTTAATGCTAAATTGTTTATTTATTGTACCTAATCGAAAAATTCAATGATTACATATTACATTTGAAGCAAGTTGTTGTTGAGATGGCTCCTCTTGCAATGAAATTTTGTCCATTTCTTTGACCATCTCCTTGTACACCTTTTTGGACATTCCTACTAGCATATTTCTAATATCAGCTCGTTCATCTTTTGAGATTTTCATGATCTTCCTGAAAATGTAGCATGACAATAAATTATTTAATTTTTATATTGATATATGAAAAGTAAATATAACAAAATTGATATTTATAAATAATTCTAGAAAACCATTTAAAGGAATATTACTTTTTCATTCCTTCCTTTTGTTGTTGTACGTTTTTGCTATTAAAATTCTGACATGTCTCAATGACCAATTCTCTCGAAACCCTTCCTATAGTTTAGATAAAATTTGGTTATTGGAATCAATGGATTGATTTTTGCATTGTAAGTGGAAAGAATGTCTATACATTCGTTCCACTAGATCGCTCAAAATTTTGTAAAAGTTTTTCTCCCTTTTGTTAATATCCCACATCGCACTATGTGAGCTAAGGAGAAATTCATTTTCATTTGCATGTTCTATTTTTTTTCTTTTCTTAGAACAACATTCCTTTTCTGAGTTGTTGGTCCCTGTAGAACATTAAACATATGTGAATTAAAATATTGTTTGAAACATGTTATCTAATAATTTTAAGTATATTATTAATGGAAATTAAAAAAAAGAAACTCATATTGGATTGATATTATTTTCTCATTCACCTGATTCATCCTTTTGCAATTTTTCCATCAAGATTTTACGCTCTTTTGAGTCAAACTAGCCGTTATTTTACAAATGGCTAGTGAGAGCTTTAATTTCTATTTAAAGGGGTTTCTTGATCAGATTTTTCATCTTGTCCTGATGATGAACCACACTGGCTGGTTCGAAACGCGTCGACCAAATCTTTTTTGATGTGATTTTCACCGAAAGATCTCAAGCACAGAAATAATCTTATCGAGCTTCGTCATTTTGTGGCTCTGCATGATACATAGTAAAGAATACATTTTAGTTAAACTTACATATAGTTCAAAAATAATATTTTTTGTAAAGAATTTACAAAGAACTTTCATTTTTTGCTTTCCTTAATGTGTTATCAGTATTTTTGTTACTTGATCTCTTGTTAGCTATTTATTTATCAATATGAAACCTATACCATATCATTCATTAATATAATTTATAAATATATCATCAAATTTTCAGGTAAAAAAAATCAAGAAACCGATGCTCCTTTAATGTTGTATGCACCGACGTCAGTGCATCGTGTTCTTATAAACGCACTGCTAAAACAGTATAAAACACCATACAGTGCTCTATGTCAACAAGGAGCACTGGTGTGTTATATGTTAACCAGTGCACCGATTAACACAGACAAGTTAATAAAAATCCTCTAGTGTTAGTTTTTGTAGCATATGGTGTCGTGGAGGGGGCGGTGCGACCTATTTTTATAAACACACAACACAAACTGGGGACCACCATATGGTGCTCTCTGTCAACAAGGATACCTTGTGCGTTATATGTTAAATGGCACATCAATTAACACATAAAATAAAAAATTGTTTTTTCCAAACAGTACGTGCACGATGTGCTATAATGAAATAGCTCACCGATGCCCTATTTTACATATGGTGCACGGATTAAAAAAAAATAATAATTTTATTTATTTTTATCAAACAGTACATGCGCAGTGCACTGTGATAAGACAACGCACTGGTGCACTATTTTATGCAGGGTGCACTGATTAAAAAAATTTAGTTTTTTAAAAATTCACGCGAGGGCCGACATGGATTGGGATCTGAATATGCAAGTCATTCCGTGGGTTAGATGCCATAGGGATATATATATATATATATATATATATATATAGCAATAAAAAAACTATAAATCTAAAATGAAAAGCCCTAATTCTGAAATCACAGAAATAGGAAGAAGCAATGGCAGAAACAAAAAGAATGAAGTTTTTAGTGAAAATTTGTCATTTTTTTTGTTTTTTTTTTTCTCTCTTAAAATGAAAATTAAATTTAAATTTTTTACTTACTGCGTAAAAAATACTGCAAAAAATGTAAAAAAAACAATAAAATTTATTCACAAGATCGTTTGAAATTCTATGCTATAGGGTTTGAATAACTAGAGGTTTGGAATTCTGATTGTCTGAATAGTTCTGTTCGAAAGAATTTCGCTGCTCCATAATGCTCTCGTGCTCTATTGCTCCAGGTATGTCTCATGAAAATATCTACCTAAAATTTTTTGCAAAAATAGTGAAATAATGAAAATTTTCTAGTATTTAAAGAATTGTTTTATGAAATTATATTTTCGAAAATATTTTTCCACCTATTTTTCAATTTACCACTTTTTTTTCACTTAAAACAAATAAGTTGCATTTTTTTAATTTGTGGGTATTCGTCACTGGTGCGTCAATTAATAACACAGCATCGGTGCGTTATTTAATAATATGACACCGATGTCGTAACTGAAACACACCGGTGTGGTTATCTATACATTAGCACCAATAACAATAAGTCCATTTTTAAGGCACCGAAATTACTTTTAGGTGTGTACATCAAAATTTATTGTTGAATTTGCTCAAATGCAGGGAGAAAATATCATAATTATATTGAATGGATGATTCTTCAAAATCTAGCTCGTTCCATAATATTTCTCAAATTCCATCAGAGTTCTCCCTATCCATCTCGAGACGTAATATTTACTTTAGATTTTACTTCTCTTTTTGTTATCTAAGTGAATTTATGTTTTTTATCCATGTCAATCAGCTTAATAAAAATATAATGAATAGAAATTTGCAGGTTCATGCAGATTCAGAATCGAGTTCAGATGCACAAAATATTCAAATAGCTCCAAAACGTCTGAAGCTCTTATCAAGAGCAACATACCGCAATGCACATTAGGATTCTAGTGATGATGAGTGACCTACCTACCATCTTCCGTTGCACCCCACAACAATGTCAAATCGAGAGAAGGTTGAATTAGGAGAAAACATCGAAGAGGAACGATACCAAGAATGGTTGAATTAACCATCGATTCAATTCCTACTACATCCAGATTCACCAATTAGGAATGACTACAACAATAGTAATTCTTCACAAGCTGGTAATGGAGGCAATCAAATAGAGGTTGGTATGGATGATTACTTAGGGATACGACTGACATGGAGACAATGTTGTTAGATGCATTACAAAATGATGATCAATTAGGGGATGATGCTCATATCGTTGACATCTTTTTTGAAAGCCTTAAATTTTCTTCCACCACCCCTCTCTTTGGACGTGGCGGTCATTCAAATTCCACCTAGGTTGGGAAAATGATGTTACTATACAACTTGAAAGCAAATTTTGGCTTGTCAAATGTATGTTTCTCAGAAATTTTGAGGTAAGTTACCATAAAGTCCCGCCTTATATAATTTTTACAAATATAATCACACAATGAACATTACAAATGGTCAATTTTATGAATGTTAATAATTATATCTGCAATAATGCACATTTAATATTTTCCATGATCACCAACTATAGGTTATTCAAGGATGGGTTTCCTATAAGTGATAATGTATTGCTCGGTAGTCACCAAGAGGCAAAGAAATTGTTGAAATTGTTGGGTGTTGAGTACATATCATATCATGCATGTCCAAATGATTATATTCTATATAGAGGAGAATATGCATACAAAGAGATATGTCCAAAATGTGGGCATGACATATATGATAAATAAAAAAAGAAGGGAAAATCACGTGGTCCTCCTTTTAATATATTGAGCACATGCCTATAATCCCAAGGATTCAAAGGCTCTTTCATTGCAAAGAATTATCTATGATGTAGCGATGGCATGCCTCACATAGAAATGAGTTGGGAGTTATGCGAATCCCAACTGATTTAATAGCCATGAAACATATAGAGGATACATGGCCCGAAAAATTCAAGGATGAAGTACGAAGTCTATGACTCAGCATAGCCATGGATGGCGTCAACCCATATTCCCTCCAGAACACCAACTATTATGTTTGGCCTATAGTAGTGATCGATAACAATATCCCCCATGGTTGTTCGTGAAGAATGAACATCTTATGTTGGCTCTCATAGTCCCTAGTAGAATACAAGTGAAAAATATGGATGTCTACTTACAATCACTAGTAGATTAATTGAAGGAATTATGGGATGGGATAAATGTATATGATGTATCAAGACCCATCACAGCAAAGAGGAGTTTTACATTGTATGGAATATGTGCTTACACGACATAGACTTTCCAGGCTTAGGAGTTTGCTCTAGTAAATTACATGTTTATTGATTTGTTTAAATACGTAACAATATTCTTTCACATATTAGTTATTTAATTCATTTTATTTTTTCTGATATTCATGATATTATTTAACGTGCCATGCATATAAATTGTATACAATAATCTCCCAGGTCTTGTAACAAAAGGGTATTTTGGATGTAAATGTTTTGGACCTTCTCTTAAAGCTAGATGATCCAACGACCTATGAAAGCCAGTGTATGACTACTGCAGGGTATTCCTCCTAGAAGAACACCCTTACAGAAGAGAAGCATCTGCCTTCAATGGTAAACAAGAGAGAACCTAAAGGCCTCCAATAATGACACCAGCTGAATGGCTTAAATAATATGAGAGAGAGAAGGAGAAGGAGTTCATAGAAATGTTTGATTCAAATAGGGAGCCTATTTTCGATGATCCAAAATTCTTCGACACCTATGTTGAGAAATTTCCCATTGGGATGAAAACGAAATTTATCTTTTATCACCTCCCATATTAACAAAAACTCAAAAACAGGTTATTCCTCTCCTCTTTAAGGAAATTTATCTTTTATCACCTCCCATATTGGGAGCATCTTAAGATTACCCACTTATTAGATCTCATGAATATATTTAAAAATGTTTCATATTATTTATGGAGGCACATATCATCGAAAAAAAGTGACACATTGGCTGTTAGGAAATATCTTATTACTTCAAAAAGTAAAAAGAAACATTGGCCAAGACAATTAGAAAGTACACGATCAGAGGCAAGCATTGGTCCCTCTAATTCATGGTATTTCAAAGAAGGTGATGTCCCATGGATTTTTAAAAAATATGATATTTCTTTGGCAAAGGAAATTATAATGGGTGTGATGGTGTCGTCTTCATATGTGTCTTCACTACGACGCTGCTTCACCATGGATGACCATTTTTCGGGGTTGAAATTGCATGACCATTTTAATCTTCTAAGAGTATGTATAATGTCAAAAGAATGATTTTATTATTTTTTATATTAATAAACTTTATCCCATGCAGGTATCATAAAACATAACGAATTTTGTATATTATTGCACATGTTTATAACTTTGCAGTGTCATTATCCTTTGTTCATGCGTGGGTGTGTGAAACATGAATTCCCACAAGAACTAGGACGTTTCATATCTAAATTATCTTGGTTTGATCATGTTAAAGGAGATTGATGTGGCTAGCATTCCATAGTGGTGTCAAGAGATAGTTGAGATCGTTTGTATGTTTGAGAAGGATCTGTCGACAAGTTTCATGGACTTGCAAGTCCATCTTCTAATCCACCTAGTAGGTGAGGTTGAATTAGTTGGGGTGGTTTCTTATCATTGGATGTTCTTCTTAGAGAGGTACATGAAGAAATTTAAAGGTTTTTTTTGACAAAGGGCAAAACCTGAGGGGTCTATGGTAGAGGGGTACATATCGTATGAGTATTTATATTATGCAATTGAGTACATCAAGCAGATCGACAACAGACTAGGTGCAGTGATTTGGGACGATGAAAGGGATGAAGACAAAAGAGAAGGGGAGCTTCTCCAAAGGAATGGGAGAAAGTGCTTGATAAAGAGTAACCAGTTTATAATTTTCCAAATTTAGACAAAGTAAATATTCATGTTGAATTTCGATATAATTTATATTTTGATCTCTATGTACCATATAATGTCAGTTTGATTTCATTAGCGAATACAAAAAATGAAGAAATCAATAAATTTTTTAGAAATAATTGAGATGGTTCAATGGTAGAAGTGTGCCTTATCCCCATCATTTGAAAGAAAATATGCCAAAAATATGCCCCAAAAGTTGGGTTGCTGACCAAGTCAGAGAGAAATACGGTGCAACCGATCGTTACCCACGTGCTCAGGAGGATGTGCTAAATGTAGGGATTAGGTGCACCAACTCTGTAAATTTGAAACTTAATAATGCACCTTTCAAATTTAATTACATCTATATTTCATATTTTAACTATTGGGTTATTATATGACACATGAAACTATGATTTTTTAACTTTTTATAGGTGCATTTGTTCCCATCTATGTGGGCATATGGACACCATTTTTGCTCAGAAAATGCCAATGATGGACACATGACACAAGACTATGGAGTGGAAGTCGAGTTTGATCAATCTAGTTGATCTAGCCACCATGAGCAAAACCTGGTACGAGGGACGTTAAGTTACGTCAGAAAGATACAGGAGATCATTGAAGTGGATTTCTCTTCTTTCCAATGTGTTATTTTTAGGTGCATGTGGTGGGACAACTTTGATCGGAATAATGTAAAGGAATATTAGGATAGAAAGATGTGGGATGAAGCTAAGGAGCCCTATGTTTTCCCCAAACACTGCAACCAGGTGTTTTTTTACTCAGATGTGTTGGATAGGGATTGGTGGTTCGTATTGAGACATGACCCTAGATCAAAACATATTTTTTGGAACAATAGTGTTATCATGCCAAGTGAGCTAGAAGATAATGAGGGTGATCATGAGAACCGAGAGTGATATGGTACATGTGTTATTTCATCATTTATACTATTTAAGATGGGTTTTTATAAAGAATAAGACTTAATTACCTTATAACTTATAAGACTCTTTTTTTCGAAACATTATAATATGAATTTTGAATTAATTGGTAATTTTTATTATGTTAATGTTAAAATCAATATTTCACTTGATAATTTGCAATTATGTTGATCTAAAAAACAATGGCGTACTGTATAAATTTCTTTTTTTTTTGTATGTAAGATCGTAATAAAATAATGATAATTCTAATGTACATGAATTTATTTGCATTATTTTATAAACATTATTATGTTACAAAGATTCATATTATTCTAGATTTAATATTTTACAATTATTTAGTATTTTTAAAATTTAAAAATTTTAATAAAATAATTTCACATTAATACAATTAAAATGTTCACATTAATACAATTAAAATTTTACAAATATTTTACATACAATTACAATTACAATTACAATTTTAAAATTTCACATACAATTACAATTACAATTTTAGAATTTTATATACAATTACAATTACAATTACAATCATTTCACATTAATACAATTAAAATTTTACAAATATTTTACATACAATTAGAATTAGAATTACAATTACAATTTTACAATTTCAGATACAATTACAATTACAATTTTAGAATTTGACATACAATTACAATTACAATTACAATTTTAGAATTTTACATAAAATTTACAATTACAATTACAATTTTACAATTTTACATATATACCATTACAATTACAATTTTAGAATTTTACATACAATTACAACTACAATTTTACAATTAAAATCATTTCACATTAATACAATTAAAATTTTACAAATATTTTACATACAATTACAATTACAATTTTACAATTACAATCATTTCACATTAATAAAAGTAAAATTTTACAAATATTTTACATAAAATTACAATTAGAATTACAATTTTATAATTTCACATACAATTACAATTGCAATTACAATTTTACAAATATTTTACATACAATTACAATTAAAATTACAACTAAAAATACAAATACAATTTTACATACAATTAAAATTAAAATTTCAATTACAATCATGACATAATATTTAATAAATATAATGATTTAATATTAAAAATAAACATCACGATCATGATAACCATCATACAAACATCATATTCGACTAAAAAACATATTCAAATTAGCTAACGTCATCTAATCATCATGATCATGATCATCTAACAAAACACAAGAATTGTATAACATCATCACAACACAAACATCAAATATATATCTCATGTCAAATAAATGCTATCACATACATATCTATCTGCAAGTTGCACATTAAATGAACATATCTAACATGAACTAACAATATACAGATCATGATGATCACCAACATGTAAATTAAGTACAATTGCAACATGAACATAAAATACATAGGCCATATATATATATATATATATATAATGTCAAAAATATACAACTGTAATATAAATGTCAAATATCAGCTCGTGGTACATCATCAATAGTAGTACTAGTTGAGGCCTGCTCACTCAATGGTGCAGCCTCGACAAGCTCAGATAGATGTCGATCATCACGTGCCTGTTGATCTGGTGGTGTCTGATGTTGATTAGGATCAACTGTCGACTTCTCATGATGACTTGACATGGATGGTCTAGCCTGCTCATGATCATGAGTATTGCTGGATGATGCAGGCTGCTAATCATGATGACTCGAAGTGGATGGTCCAGCCTACTAATGATCATGAATGCTGGATGTTGTAGGCTGAGAAGGCTAACTCAACATGGATGTTCTAGCCTGCTCATGATCATGACTGTTGGTCGATGGTGCAATCTGTTCATCTGCGGCGCGAGGTGAACGATGATCACTCCCATGATCATGATCATCAGATGATGTGTTGCTACTCAACAGTCGACGTACTTTGTCTTGACCATGCCTACGCTGAAAGACCCTCCTCAAATGCGTCACCAAGTTGATAGCTCCTACGACATGTTGCATCAAGGTCAACATGTCACGTTGCATGCCTCTTCACATCTCTACCAGCCTAGAATCGGCCTGTATTTCTCTCATAGTGGTGGGCCTGACTCCCCCCTCCACAAGAAATCCACAGAGTTGGTCGCCCAACTCCATCCTAAATCTAGTATCAGGCCTACGCCTCACACCAGTCGGTACCTCTGCAACATGAGGACCAGGTTTGTTTGCATCGACTTGATCCTCAACATCTTCCATCTCCTAATCTTCATCAAGATCTACACCTGGATCATTTGGTGGTGGTGGAATCTCATCACCATCAAATGACCCAATGTCTGCAATATATATATATATATATATATATATATATATATATATATATACAATAATAATTAGACAATTTCATTAAACAGTTTAATAAAAACAAGTTAAAAAACATGTTAGAATAAATTTAAAGAAAACAATAATATTACCTTTATCATTTGGTGGCTCATCATCTGTGAAGAGGATGTTGGCATACCCTCTCCAATCCAAACCAACATATAGATAGGGACCAGAATGAAGGGATGCTCATCAACACTAGCTAGAAACTCCAGTGCATCATGCGATATCCTCACGGAAAGCTCTAACTCGCCCCTCTTAGGCATCATCTGTCCCCACATATTCATCTGTACATACAGCATCGACCTACGAGGCTGTTGAACAAAAGTAGGCCTCGTCTCTAGAAACCTCTCAAAAAATAAACAAAATAGCTCTGAAGAAAAAGAGAAGTTCATCCTCCCTTGTGCCTGAGCACGACATTTATCTAAAGTTATACAAAACTGCCACAAAAAGATGGCAGACCATCTCATAAGTCGTGGCGCATGTAATAAAGAATCAACATAAAATAGAAGCGAGAAACTAATGCGTTGCTCGTCGTTGGTATAGTGTGTAATGGTCAAAATCAGTAGTGATAGGAAACTCACCTCCTCTCCACCAAATGAAGAAATACGTAATTGACCCCCGGAGACCTAAAAATCTACAGGAGATAATATATCGACGCTAATGGATCTCTCGGAGTACACCAACTGACTCCCTGCTGCATAACCAACAAGGACCTCTAGGAACAAGGGAAAATCCACCCCTCTCATCGATAGGCTAGTAATGAAATAGATTTCCTCCTCAGTGGGTGTGTACCAATGGTTAGGACCAACCCAAAAAACCTATTGGTGGGCATTCCACCTGTGGATAAGTTGTTGCAAAAACCCACCTTGGCCCTTTAGGGATGTAGCCTCCTCATAGAAATTGAGGAGGCCTATCTCCCTTGGGAGTGCCTGGGTGGTTGTTGTAATAGGGCGAGGGTACATATATGTCTCCCTCTCTCGTGCCTCCCATAGGTGAACCATGTTATAATGGTCCGCCTATTGTTGCTGTTGTTCCCTCTCTTCTCTCCATTGACATTGCTGAATGATTGACATATTAAATACAATTTTTTTATTAAATGAGACACGTATATATATATATATATATATATATATATATATATATATATATATATATTGAAAAAAAAACAGTCGATGTGCCATGAAAAATAGGCATGCACTGGTAACGGTGCGTTTGTTTTTGTTATGTACTGGAGGCAGTGCACCTGGAAATTTTCAACACACCACTATCCTGGCATTGTTACACAGTCAATGGTGCGGTGGTATAACTGACCACATTGTTGACTATGTACCAGTGTCGGGAGGGCGGTGCGCTGACCAAACTATGCGCACTAGGGCGTATAGTTTAGGAAGCGCACTAACCTCCTGACATCACTACATAATCAACGGTGTGGTCATTTACATGACTACATTGTTGACTATGTCCCGTTCAGGAGGACGGTGCGCCGACAAAAATACCTGCCCCGGGGTGCATATTTCCATCAACGCACCGCATGCTCGCAATTTGACATGGTCAACGGTGCGACCAGGTAATCGACTGCACCGCAAATTTTTTAATTTTAAAAAATCATATTGCATTGTTTCGGTACCGTCCTAGAACCAGTGCAGATACCGTTAGCCCCGGTCGTGGTGCGACCTGTAAATTTATAGGCAACACCGCGAACTAGTGCGAGCCAAACGGCTCGAGTGCACTGCGCGGGAAATATATATTTTTTAAATAAGGTGAATTTTAAGTTATTTTAGAAAACTAATAAGCTAAAAGGTTTAATTATGGAAAAAAAAAAGTAAAATACCTGTACATTTGGCCGTCGAGGAGGCATATTGGCTGTAGAATTTGCAAAACTAAATTTGCCCACCATTTTGAAAAATTTTAAATGGAGATGGTCGGCAATGGACAATAACAGTTTGTGAAATGGGAGCACTAATGGCAGGGTGCCTCACACAAGGTAAATTTGCACCGGTGCTTGAGAGCTCTGGGGCATTGAAAAGTGAAAAATGTGGATTTTTTGCCATATTTTTTATTTTATTTAACCTTGTTCTAGTGCGTAGGTTTTCGAGGCGCATCGGGCAGTTTCTTCCAACTGCACTGGGTTGTTTTAGTTTTGGCGTGGGGTTTTAGGACACATCAATGTTGAATATTTGTAGAGCACCGGTGCGCTACAATAATGAGACACACTGGGCAGGTTTGTACCGAGCACACAGTGTCCCGGTGTACCAATTTTTAGTACACACTGGTGCTTTCTTTAGTGTAACGCATAGGTGCGGTTTAGGATGAGAAACACACCAGGAAAAAAAAAAAAACCCTCCACCCACCAACCTCCTCTAGTAACCTCCACTACAAAAGGATGTATGGGCTATTTTTATAAGAGGTTCCTCAAAAACATCCGCAAGAGGGTCTTTTCCTTGTAGTGGACTATTTTTTTTTCCTTATTTTTGGTGACCATCGCCTTTTCTATCCTCACAATAGCGTTGGAAGCATTGTTATATATAGTACAACTGCATTGATTGGCCTTTCAGCACCGTTCTACTCAATACCGAAGCGTTGATCTCAGCCTTGGGAAATTTGAGTTTCCCCTCTAATTATCCAGTGTGTCCTGGCCCATGAGGGAGTCTGTGAGATCTCAATGATCTCCTTGCTGTGTTTTTTACTTACCTATCTCCTCTAAGCAAGTCTATATAATCTCTTTGAGTTTTTGTAAGTTTGGGAAGTTTTTGCCATTTCAAACACTCTTTGTCGCATTTTTCTTGTCTTGTTTCGAAAAGAGTTGGTGTATGATTTGGTCATCTCTTCATTTCTGACTCTTTCCCTTCAGCTCAGTGTCAAGCACAAGATTACAATTTGTTTGACGCACAAGTCTTTAAGATTTTGTTTTGGCTAAATTCAAAAGAAATTGGAAGTGATTTTCTTTTTCATTTTTTATTTATATTTTTTGTTATAAGAAAAGTGAAAACAATTTCATTTTTGTAGTCCTTGAAGCATTTATGTTTGGTTCAATTGAAAGAAAAGTAAAGGGATTTTGTGTTTCTTCCTTTGTTCATTTGTTTTTCTTTCATTTGAAAGTGAAAAAGAAAACAAAAAATATTTCTTGCATCTTAGAGAAAGGAAAGGAATTTTCATTTTCAATTAAGTTGCATTTGTTGGAAAAGTGAATTCAATTTGAAAAGCATTGCATTTTTGTGACTCTAAACTAGTTTGGGGGCATTATAATTGTTGTATTGAGTGCATTATTGTTGGTCTCTCCTCCCTAAGTAGTTTATAATTCATCAAAATTGAAAGCTTATTTCTTGCATTTAGTCTGCATCATAAGGATTCATGTAACATTCGTTTTGAGCCTTGAAACTAAAACTTTAATCAATATAAACTTAAAGTGAACCCAATTTCCCTTAAGGAGCATTGAAATTAACGAGAATACTTAGTGGTTTAGGCTAGATATGTGTTCCGGTGTCGTGAAGTGTAGGAGATGTCGCTAATGGTCTGTGTTACAACCCAGGGGCGATATCCTGTCCCACGTATGGAAGTATATTGATGTATGATAAGTATATTTGGGATGCTCTCGTCGAACGGTTATGCATTAGAAATTAGTACTATGGACTAGAATCTCACGTACTGTCGCCATATTTTTGGAGACACCACTAGGTTGCAAGCCTACCATAGGTAACTGAGTCGCCTGCCTTGTAAACATGATACACTGAACACAACATTCAGGGAGACTGGCTTTCGTACGTTAAGTCCTTGGTAATTTATCTTTCATTTGATCACCAAGGTGTATATTGCAGTTCAAGGATACTTGCTAAACTTTTATGCCTAGCAGAACCCTTTTTATTTGTTTATTTTTGTTAATTCTAAAAGTAACTACCCACGAAAACATCTCACCCATGCATTTATCTAGCTTTTATTTCTTCGTAATTTGTGATTTTGTTCACCTCTTTCCTTTTTTATCTTCTTCTCAAAGGTCATCATGTCTGAATTGTCAAATTCATTCACTCCCTCTTCTGGCGAATCTCAACAACTTCCTCCATAGGTTCCTCATTTTCCAGTTGGACCCCTCAAAGTGCAAGGTGAAGAGCTTGGAATTATCATCACTTTTGAACCCATCTAATCTCGAGAACCTCCTGACAATTCAACTTGGAATAATTTAGAAGAATCTAAGCCGGAAAGCCCCAAAAAAGTTGCAGAGTTCTTGGTCTTTCCTAAAAATCCACTCTTTGATGCGATTGTAGTCTCTCCTAAACAACCTTACAATGATTTCGATCAAGCCTTGAGCTTTTTTGGTAGCATCTCACTCTACTGTTCATCGGTATTTTCCAGATGAAATGGTGTCAGATGCTGATGACATTTTGTTCATCAATGCTCCTCAAAGCACTCTGCAGGAAACTTCTGGCTTATATATCTCGGAAGCCTCTTCGTCGGTTTTCCCCTCTGAGGGAGAATTTTTTGGGTCAATTCCTCTTGATTCAGGTAGTGGAACTGAAATACCATCTATTTATGTTGCATCCATGCTCCCGCACACTTATACCTCTTTGGGAAACCTCATTTATAGATATTTCTTTGGAAAACCCTTATTTTCGGACCCTGTTTAGTCAACGGGTATTCCTCCCTCTTCTGACCCGTTTGTTTCGAACGTGGCCACAATGTCTGAACCTTTTGTTCAACTGATATTTACTGTTGGTTAAATGACCATGTTGTTTTGATACTCTGTCCCCTTTTCACCATCTATGATCACTGCAGTCCCACCATTCAGTGTGCAATCCATAGGTTTTTTTGTGCCTGGTGGAAGTCTAATCCTATATATATACCTCCCCTTTTGGGTGGGGGGTTAGTCGAGTTCTGGATTTGTTCTTGGGGCGAGTCAACCTCATGTTCAATATTCCTAGGTTCAACAGCCCTTTTGATAATTGAACCCAGTATATTCGTATGTTCAACAACTGAACATTCCTTATGTTCAAAGATGTAAACTATCAACAGTACGTCCAACAGCCCCAGCCTTTAGTTAGTGCTATTGTGATCAACCCTTAGTTTTGTTCTTACACCCAAGTTGGTCTGATTATCCTTCTGTGTCAATCTGGTCCTTTCCCTCATCATTCTGGTACTCAGTACGAGCCTTTTCCTCAAGTTCAGTACCAGCAACCCAAGATTGGGCCTCAACCTGGTGCTTCATATCAAAAATTCCTCAGTACTAGCAGGCTCAGCTAGGACATTACGCTAGACCCTATGTTTAGTAAGGACCACAAGCTAGACCTCATGTTCAGCAGGGACATCAAGCTGGACCTCATGTTTAAAAGGGACCACAGGCTGGACCCTACTTTCAGCAGGGGCTGCAAACTAGACCTTATGTTCAGCAGGGACCTTATCTTGGACCCCATGTATAGCAAGGTCCACGACCTCAGTACCCACAGGGGCAATATCAACTACCCCAGCAAGGTCCCTATCAGTAATATATGCAATAAGGTCCTTACTAGACCTGGGGGAAATATGCATATTTGGGTTAGAATCCACCCTATTGGGGCCAGAATCCTTATAAATCAGGTTGGAACTCCAGAACTTTTTCACCTCATCATCCTCCTTTACCGTTATTGGCCACATTGGAATTTTTGGATGTATCAAAGCTCATAAATGACCCCATCCATCATCAGCTTCATTAGCCGTCAATTCCAACCAAGATTCCAGGAGATTGTTTGAAGTTCAAAGGAAAATCTGGGGAAGACCCTCAAACCCATGTTATGACATACCATTTATGGTGTTCTTCTAATCCTTGGGTTGATGATTCTTATCATATTTGTCTTTTCCAGTGCACTTTGACTGGTGTTTCTACCAAATGGTACATTGATCTCCCTCCAGGAACTTTCTTCAATTTCAACTCCTTAGCCATGGCCTTCCTCACTCATTTTCAGTTGCTTGTCCGGTATGAAACTGACACACATTTTCTCACTTTGTTAAATCAATTGACTACTACGCATCTCTTGGATCACATCCATGAATGGTTGCATCATCGTCACCTGATGAAATTTGATATGCGAGATCAATTATTGACCGAATGACTTACAATATAATTTTTTCCTAAAATTTAAAACATCTTGTAATGGGAGGGTGTGTCACTGAAGAGGAGGTCATCGTTAGAGCTCAATACCTTGAATTGGTTTATTCCTAGTATGGGACTCTATATGAGTTGTTACATGATGTGTTGCATCCTTAGACCAATCCTTCATCATCTCAGTCTCCTGTTATGCCTTCGGTGGATGGTGCTATTGGGACAGTGGCACATACTGATAGTAGTGTGCCTAAGGCTTCTTAGAAGTCCAAATCCACTACTGTTGATGCACCTTCTCCTTCTCAAAATCAGAATAATCATGGTAAAACCTCAGAGGTAAATGTTGTCCAGTCTACCACAAGAGACAAATCCTCAAAGGGAAAGAAAAAGGGTAAAGGAAAGTCTAAATCCTAGAACCCTAAAAAATATTCCAAGAATTCTTCTGTTGGTGATTCTTCATCATGTAAGCCCAAATATCCTTGTCTAATATGTGATGATGATCATTATAACACCAAGGATTTTCCTCAGCGTGTCGAATTTTCCCATCTTCTGAAGAGTGCACCTAGAACCTTGACAGTTTTGAAAGAACCATTTCCTTCCCAGCAGATTGAAATGGTAGACCAGGCTTAATCATCTGGTAGCTCTCAAGTGTTCATGGCTAGAACACAATCCATTTCCATTACCATGAGAACGAAATATTATCCCAATCCATCTAGGGCTCTTGTGGAACCAGAAGTCCTAGATCACTCTTCATCTTCCTCACCTCCTACCTCTGGTCCTCTCCAGATTGAGAGATCGAGTAATGATTCCATCATCCAACCACCCCAAAAGTTGTTCTTCAAAAATTGTCTTACAATTCAAATGTGAGAGGAACACAACACTACAATATTGTAGAAGATATGGCCTAGGTGCCTTCATTGATGTTACCTTTGAAGGTCCTTCAGTTATGCCCATCATAATGGAAGGAATTACTCACTGCCATTAGAGGGATTGATCCTTTAGATTCCAATCTAATTATTTTCAATCTCGATAATTTCATTCCTCGCCTCCCTTCTCATTTAACTTTTCTGATTCAAGTTACCATTATGGGAAATAAAATTCATCGGTCTGTCGTTGATGAAGGCGCTTCGATGTGCATCATGTTTGTTGCATGCTGGAAAGCCATCGAATCCCCTCCATTAAGTCAGTCCCATAATACCTTATAAGATTTCGATGGTTGAGTTTCTTGGTCATACGACATTCTCAAGGCATTGCCCATCCCGTTGGAGGGGAAAATGGTGAACATGGAAGTTGAGGTGGCAGACGGAAACTTGAACTACAATCTCCTTCTTGGACGTAGTTGGAAAAACGATATCATTTGTGTGGTCTCTACCTTCTTTCATCTCCTTTGTTTGCCTCATAAAGGGAATATAGTGACTGTGGATAAGTTGGATTTCTTTTCCTCTTAATCTTTAGTAGGAAACATTCCATATGTTGGGAAGGCCACCACTCCTTATGAGAACATTGGGCTGGGTCTTTTCAAAGGCTTGTCTCTTATGGGAGTTTTTTCTCATCTACCTCCGAATGTTTCCTCCTTCAATATGATTTTGTCTAGTCACGATCGATGGATTATTCCCAATCTTGACCAGATTGAGAGTTTTAGTGATGTCATGCCTCTCAGCCCAGCTAAGAAGATGTATCAAGATATCCTCACAGCTTCTGAGCCTACATATGAGACCAATACTCTTTTGGTTCTGTCCCTAGACACTTATGTGTACTCTCCCTTGCTTGGTTCTTGGGACTCTGATGATCCCTTGAATGAGACCTTCCCCACTAAAGAGAGTATTGTGGAGGTCATGTATCTCGAAGAAACTCCATGGGAAGATGGACATCATCAGTTCTCGTTTCTCGCAATACCAGGTGACATCTTCGTCTGTCTAGGATCCCATGCTTTTCCAGTACCGACTGACCCACATCAGAATCTGTGTTTGATTCATGAAGTGTTGTCCAAGGGCAACATGGGAAATATCACTCTGACCATTCCATTCGACATCTCTGTGATTGTCGAGAATGTTTTTCAGGTTTCTTGTTCTTCCCATGAGCTCAATATTTACACTCCTTTCCTAAAAAAACATGACCCGCCCACTCCCTTCAATCATGTTCTAACTGTTTGGTCACTTAACCTCAGGGGCATTATTTCCATGCTTCGTAGCCCTTACTCGGCGAGGGGGCATGAGCACATCACTGTTGCTGTGAATCTTCTCACAAAATTAGGCGAGGTAATTCTTACACGTTGTGCAAATGGAAGAACTATGGGTTTATTTTTGTTAATCATGACATAATTTTGTCATTGGAGTTCAATATTGAGCTCTATCTAAAGAAATATTACGCTTAATATTAAGTGTGATAATTTTGAACATTAGTGTGCTTTGAGTTGATTTTTGGTGTGATTGTTTTCTTGCAGACATGTTTCCTCTAATCACTTCGTGTTACACTTAGTTTGAAGATGTCATCAGATCACTACGTTGGTTTTGTTGATGGCGCTTGCCATAGCACATGGAACCTATCTTCTATAGCATGGGCACTCTTTTCTCCTGATGGTGAGTTGATCAATTTACAAGAAATTTGTTTGGGTCGAAAAACTAACAATGTTGTCATGTATAGTGCGGTGATCGAACTATTATCAGATGCCAATGATCTTGGGATAAGAGATTTGGTTGTTAAGTTAGAATCATAGTTCGTTTTGTTACAACTGAATGAGAGTTACTTTGTGCGCGATCCTCAAATTTTGCGTATGTATTTACGTGTTAGATTATTGGAAAGGAATTTTTATTTTATCACATATCAACACATTCCATGACATTTAAATAATTTAACAGATTCATTAGAAAACCATGTATTGGATAGACATTTTTAGAATATGTAAATAAATACATCATTATGATACACAAATAGCATAGAATAATGTGTGTGTGTATGTATATATATATATATATATATATATATATATATATATATATATATATATATATATTTGTCTATATGTTACATCCAAAAGCTCAAAAAAATATATGTTATGTTACAAAAATGACTCTTTGAGCCTACATAAGTACGAAAATGTATAAATAGGGCTCCTATCCTCCCACATGGTGCTCATGGTAGCAAGTGATTGCTCAAATTACTCGCCAGAGTAATCGACGTAGTCTGACAAGAAATTTGATAGTGTGTCTCTGAA
Source organism: Pinus albicaulis (assembly GCA_034641835.2). Classification (NCBI taxonomy): domain Eukaryota; kingdom Viridiplantae; phylum Streptophyta; class Pinopsida; order Pinales; family Pinaceae; genus Pinus; species Pinus albicaulis. The sequence continues at coordinate 56,911 of JAXQQM020072498.1, forward strand.
CACACAGTGGGATCTCATCAAATTTGGGGTACTCTAGGATGCCTCGTGTGAGGCCGACTAGGTTCCACTCCAACTCAACCAATGTGTCTGCTCCATCCTCATAAGGAGCATCTTTTCCTAGACGCGGTACCCACCGTGCAATTGGGGACATTCCAGGAGGTCTTTTTGGACGCATATCTGTAAAAAAATCATAAGTTTACGTGTCATTACATATAACAAAAAACACTAAAAAAGTAAAAAAGTTCTAAAAAAATTGTTTACCTCCATCAGTCCACTATGTCTGGTGGGATCGAAAGATCCAAATCTCCTCTTAAATCGATGTTGGCATAGGCATATTCCTCGACTACAATCATCCGTCGCCGCAACCAACATAAAAATGTTGTGGGGAAATGCATATTTTTCCCTCCTCCCTGCCTGGGCATGATGTCGCACCATCACATCAACCTCGGATCCCCCGAGGCTGGATCATGGATCCCCAACCATTGATATTGGAACAGGGGTACTCTCTCCAGAAAGAAGGTCACCAGAATTGACCCATACCCGAATTTGTTTAGTCCTCTGGTCTTGCACTTGGTCAGTTGTCTCTTCATATTAGCCAACAACCCCTCACACTTATTGAACATTGTTGGTGCCAAGAAATCCATTGCATACTGGATCTATCATTTTGTTGCCCCATGTAACGCATGGGCTCCTACCACTTTGGTGATACCATGTAGTATCATGCGCAGGGGGAGCACTCTGATGGAAGATATGTCTACCTTCCCACTCTTTGTCTTCCATGCCCTGAGGAAGTGTCTCTAGATGAGTATGCTCATGCTCTCACCCCCTGGGCGAGCCTTAGAGATTTGGATTCTCTCTCCTCTCCTAGACAATCTAGTGATAAAATAAATTTCCATGACATCTAGCTCAAGTTCTTGGTCTCCAATAATGAACAGATGTTGGTCCACATCCAAAATACTAATCAAGTACTAGAGAAGCTCCAGTTGAGCTCTCAACTCGGATGTTTGAAAGAATTTCAACAATCTGAAATTGTGCAAAGAATTGATGCAATCTTGGTAATGCAAAGCTTGGTGGTCTTCCACCTCATGGCCTTTTTCTTTCCATTCGACTGACATATTTTTTGAAAGCACCTAAAAAACATGTCCAAATGTTATATTAGGAGAATTTGTGGAAGAATTTTTTCAATTTAATGTTGGAGTGGATATTTTTCCAATTTAAAATCTTCCCCACGAGCAACATGATTGTTCGAAATAATTCGACGCTGGTGGTGCGCTGCCCTAACCGGATGAGTGCGACTAACGCGACCCTGATAGCTCAAAATCCCACTGGTCGTAGACTATTTTAAAATTTTAAATAACCTACCTAAACTCCCTAATTCTGAAAAAATAAATTTTAAATGAACAGGATAAAATTGAAAAGGAGGCTTAGAGCTCTTACCTGGTGGAGGTGGATCGACGAATGGTGTCCTCGATCGACTGCACCGATGATTTGAATTTTGGAGGGAAAATATGCAAAATGCTCTTCTAAATATGGAAAGGTGAAAATGTTTTTTTTGGGTCTATTTATATATTTTTGAAAAAAATTCGCCAATATTTTAATATTTTTCCTCAATATCCATGATGTTTGTTTTTTATGTGCAGTACAATACTTTCACACTATTGATTATTGTTTCTGATGCAAACGAGTTGAATTTTATCTCTTTTTCGGGCTCGTTAAACATTTACAAAAATGGAACCCCCCTTGGAGTCAACTTTCAGCTCTTTTATGACTCTCGAAAAATGAAAAGATTGTCGAGTACATGTCATTTAAAACTAGTTAAAGTGAATGAATTGACATAATATTATTATACATTTACCCCTTTTTCGGGCTAAGGTTTACTATTTATGAAAAGGGAATACCTTGATTGAACATGGTCAAGAGGTTCTCTTGGACATAGTTTCTACATTTTTGAATTCGAGAGACAACTTACGAAAAGGGATATGATGGAGTTTAATTTTTTGTTTCTTTTCAAACTCTCTAAACGTGAAAATTTATAGAGTTTTCCTTTCGTTGGACTCGTTAAAGATTAAACAATGAAAGACTTGTCACCATGATGAGACAAAGTTTCTCCTTCCTAGAGCTCATTAAACCTAATAGGATGGATTCATTTGAAGAATTAACTTACATGCTCAACATATGCTATCCTCTTCATGATAGATACAAAGATTAATGACGTACTCGTTAGTAATAAAGGGGGGAAATTGAAAGTGAACGTCTTGTGTGTATTTTGGGTAGTTTGCCGCTCTTGAACATGATACTCATTTGCAATTTGTGTTGGGTTGGGGACATCCTACATTCGTTGCTTTGCCTCCATGGGTTTGGAAAATCTATTTGCGTCTTATATGATTACCAATTTTTTCAACATGACCCCTGATCCTATTTGAGTCAAATGCTACCACCCTTTGGAGTCGTGTTGCCAATATGTTCAAGAGAAGTCCTTTTTGTAAAACACCTTCTGCATATTTGAACTCCTCTGATACAATCCAGAATCAATCCTGTCATATTAATATATTCGTTGTTTCGTGTCGATGATGTGGGAATCCTTATGGCCCTCCTTCAACAAATCACTTCCTGTCGACTTCTGCTCATTATCTAGGAAGGTGGTTTAGATAATTCTTTCAGTACCTTGGAGCTTGCATGCCTCAATGGAAATTTCTTCATATTCAACAACAGGTTCACATCACTGGCCTTCGATCGAATGATTCTGCAAATGTTCGACTTCAAAAAATCTATTCAAACTTGTATATTGTGATGTTGTACCTTGAGGTCCATCATCATTATTGGTGGTCTCTCTCGTGCCTTATAATGGTTCTCATCATTGACCGGTAATCAAGTGGTTTCTACCATGTTCAACACCAGCACATTCATTTGCATGGCTAAATTTGTACATTGGGTTGGTTGAGGTCACAATGAAGACCCTGGGTCACATTTGATTTTTGGTCTAGGCTACATGGAGTTATTGATTATTCATGATTGTATACATGATCCTATCTATACGGATGGTTGTGTCCATATTGCGGATCCATTTCTATGATATATTTTAGACAGATGGTTGTGACCATACTGTGGGATCATGTGTAATTTGATGCCTAGTGTAACATCATGTGATTAGGTATATTTATACTAGATATGTCATATATTTTAAGTGTTTGATTTGGCAGGTTCTCCGAAGGTGGTCTACATTCTTTACCTTGGTTCATAAATCATTTCAGCCATCACTTCCTATTCTTCCTTCATGCTTTAGGGGGCATCTATTACACATTAATTTATCACCATGTTCATTTTCCCATCCTTGGTACTAAAATGCCCCATGATGAATCCTGTGCAATGTTTCCATCATCAAGAAATATGTTAACATATCCCCTTGAATATCCAAAGAAGACTTGAAATATTACTGGAGAAACTTGGTCAAATTCCTAGTTTCCTAGATCAACGCCCTTGTTGGTGCCATAACCGCGATGATGTCCTTATCCCAGTTCTGGCTCAGCGCTGTAAGTGCCCTTATTTATTGGAAAAATTCTTTGATCCCTTTCTGGCAGTATTTCCTCAAATGGAGGAGAAGCTTCGACCTCTAGAAGCTCAAGGGTGGTGAGTTCGTTATTGAACAGAGATGATAGGTTCGAGCTCTCTCATTTTGGAGCTTTGATCTCATCCATGGGGGATCATCCCTTAGAAATTGTGGCTTCCTCCTCATTTCATGGGCTCACAACCTCCTTCTCCTTGCTATAAATTCACATCCCTCTTTCCTCCAAGTTCAGAGCTTGGTTGATCATTATCAAACTCATCTGAACTCTCATCCATTTGTGTGCTTCCACCTTGATTAAGCCTAAGTACATGGGAGAAGGAATTATTTTGAGCTGGGCGAAGGACTCGGATTTTCACCTAAGGACACCTCCAACATCAAGGCCTTGTTGTAAGTTATCCTTTTGTAATTTATCAATAATAACATCTCATGTTTTCTTTCTATATTTGTTTACATGATCATGCAAATATTCTGGTACTCCTTGATCTTCTAGATAGCTAGTGTTTATGTTTATTATCCATTGTATCATGTTTTTTTTGTCTCTCGATCATCCACAGGTATTCGTGTGCCATTGGTAGCAGGAAGCGTGCCTACAATGGTCGTGGATCGAAGTCACCCTTAATGGATCCAAGGATAGCGATTGGAAAAAGGTATTTATGTATCTTTCCTATTTGCACTATAAGAATTAGTTAAGAAATATTATGTTAGAAATAATCTCATGTTGCTAGACCCACTCTAGGGCTAGAGAGATCGCCTCTGTCCTTAGAGGGGATTTATCTTGACAACAAAAAGGTGTTGAAAAATATTGGTACTATGGCATACAAATTGGAGCTTCCTGCATCTTCCTGAGTGCACCCAATTTTCCATGTTTCATGCTTAAAGAAGGTTATAGGTGATAAGCTCCCAGTTCAAACAATATTCCCAAAACTTGACGAGGAAGGAAAAATCATATTGGAACCTGAAGTAGTCACGGAAACAATAACTCGATATATACAAAATTGATCAATTTCATAATATCTCATCAAATGGAAGAACTTTCCCGCTAAATATTCGACATGGGAGGATGAGAATTTTATACAGAATAATCCATAACTACTCAAGCATTGAGGACACTACTTGTTTGAAGGAGAGGGGCATGTTAGGTCCCCATAATACTAGTGTAGCCCCATTATTTTTATTGTTGTGCCCATGTAGTCCCCATATTTTTATTATTGTGACCCCTTAGACTCCTATATATAGAAGGTAGGTTTTTTCATTTGTATCATCCAAGAATTGTTCATTTATGTAATGTAAAGGAGGTTTCCCCCTCGAAGATACTGATTTCTAAGTCGTTGATGTATATTTTCTTCTATTTTGTGAGCTAGTTTCATAACATTATTGAGGTTGTAGATAATCCCTTTCTTGTTGAGAGGAAGTGTTGAAATGACACCCAAAGGGAGCTTCTGATTTAATTTTCCCCTAATTAAATTGGAAGAGAAATTGTAATTTTATCTCATGACAACTTGTATTAGTTAACTGAGTCATGAAGATTTAGTTAGCTTAGGAAATTCGAGGTGAGGGTCATAGAGGAGGCATGTAGAGTTCTCCCATGATTTTATGGGGTCCAGTTACAGTTATTTGTGAGTTGTAATTTGCTAACTCAATTAATTGAGTTAAAATTAGTTTAACTAGTTCTAAGTGAGAGATGAGCTAGTGATAGGTCTAGTGAATTAAATTTGATTTAATTCACAAGTAGCGGTTAATCAGTTGAATGATAATTCACTATAAATATTTGTTTCATGTCATTTCTAAGGAAGGAATAGTTGAGATTGAGGTTAATGGGAAGATAACTATCAGTTGTATAATTAGAAAATTGTACAGGTCATTCATGAGGTCATCAGGTTTCCTTGAAGGAATTTTGCAATTAATTCTTGGGTATTTCCTATTTAATAGGGCCAAAATTTCTCCAAGAATGAGCAAGCAAGGCTGGTCAGACAGAGGCTGAGAATTGGTTAAGTATTTGACTAATGTTTCCTAGATCAGAGTGAGACAGTCCACAAAGTGCAAAGATTTCTTAGTGAGGGAAATAATATTGCAGTGTTTCAGGGTTTTGAATTTATGCAATGTACATATAGTGTGGCTTTGAGCAGTTTCGTTCCCCATATACATCTTTTGTTGCGATTGATTAGTTATTTCTCTTACTTGTTATGTGATTGTGCGATCGAATTTGGTTTCCACAAATTGTAGAAGGATTTGGTATTTTTTTTAGTATATTACAAGATTAGACTGAATCCCTTTGGATAATTTCTACAATAAATGTTAAAAGGTTTTTTTTGTTTCATCATGGTTGTATTTTAATTTTCCAATAATGATTTAGCAATATCTATAAATAATAAATGTTAGAAGTTTATTGTTCTCCATCATGGTTGGATTTTTATTTTCTTCACGATGGTTTGAAAGTGAGTCTTCAATTAAAAGTGGTTTTTTATATTTTGCTTCTTAGAAAAGTGATCAATATCCAAATTAAATAAAATATCAATTATCATTGTTTAGATAGTTTATTTTTTCCTCGCTATTTTCAAATTTTTTTTCATAAATGTTGGAAAGTGATTTTTGTTTTAAATGTAAATTTAGAGATTTCTGAAAGTGGTTATTTTATTTTTTTAGTTGAGGAAGTGACTAATTCTCATATTGGATAAATTTCAAGCATATATTCTCATGTCACGTGTTAGTTTCTCATCATTAGTTCTTATTTTTATTATAAACTTTGAATTTTTTTAAAGTGGATCTTATATTCGGTAATGACTTCAAGCCTTCTAATTGAGTTTTCATAGCATATTGAAGGTTTAAACATTTGTAACCCTGATATGGAATCTAAATATATTTTTCTCATGGAAAGGAAAAACAAAGAATTGTCTACTTAATTTATTACTTTTCCACATTGTCAAAACATTCTTTTTCACCAATGGTTGGAATGTGGTCTTTATTTTTTTGCTTGGAAAGTTTTTGAAGGAGAAATACATTTAGCATATAAACATCTAAATTTTCATTCTCTAAGATCTTCCTAGATCTTATAGTGGCAAAAATGTCAAAAAATTAAAATAGAAATAAAAACAAAAAAAAATTATAGTCTTCTCCACAAGGAACGTAATGTGTACTACAAGCCATCCGAAAAAATCAATGTTGTCATTGTGCAGAGTTGAACCATACATTTTAAATGCGACCTTTATTTTTATTTTAGGTTTCATGATTTTTTAGAGTGGTTTGAATGACCAATTTTGATAATTCTTGTGCCAAGTAGGCCTCACAACCATCGATCCAATCATGCATGCAATAATCCTAAGTATCCAAGTCCTCCTCATCCATAAAATTAACCTCAAGTGTCATGTCCTCTCTAATAACATTATTTCCAAGAGGGCATTGAAGAAAGGTTGGAGAGCCCTACTCAACAACATTTATATCTCCCAAGAAAAAGAACACAATTTCTCCATTGGGGGGTTGTTTTCTTGATGAATATTCTTCACCTTTCATCCCATATTTGTATTTGCTAAACCTAAGACCAAGATCACATGCCTCCTAACCATTCCAAAGGCGATAAAGTCAAAATAGGGAATTTTGATTTTATATGTGGGTGGGAAGTTGAGTTGAAGAGGACGTAAGTGACAAGTCCTAACCTATAATCACAAGTATGTACACTTCATGTTGTTTTATGCTAGAGGCCTCTTCACATTCTTGACAAGTGCATATACAGAGGAAAATGTCTTAGTAAGAATGAATAAGGGACTTCCAAACCAGATGTTCTCATTTTCACTTTAGATTTGGTGATTTTGTAATTGTTAAAAGTGGTTTTCAAATTTTAGTAGTTGAAAAAAGTGACTAATTCTCAAATTGGATAAATATGGTAACCACTTTTCTACCTAGTTTGTTACTTTTCCACAATTATTAGTTTTGTTTTCAAACATGGTTCAAAAAATAATTTTCTCTTTAATATAAACACAGTGGATTTTGAAAGTAGTTATTCTATTTTTGTCAATTACATTAATTACTTGAAGTAAATATATGGACATTGTATGTGCACTATCATACTATACCCTAATATAAAAAGACTCCAAACTAAAAAGTGAATTCATAATAAAATGCAAATCAATAAACTATCTAAAATTACATAAGTACAACATCCACTTGAATTGGAATTTAAATGAATTTTAGATCTATCAATTGTTAAAATCTTTAGCTCATGATAGTTATAATATTCATGCAACATTATATTCACTTAGTTGAATGACAATGTAAGTGGATGATTTCCTATAGCTAAAAATCAACTTGCATAAATGAAACACGCCACAACTTCTAAACTCGAAGACCATGCACTTGAACAGTATCATGCTATTAATACCTTGCTATCACCAAGTTGTGTTTTGACATGAATAAGACTTATTCTTTTCATGAATCATTACTCATGGTGTTAACAAAATTTGATAAAATAAAATACACTTGCATGCAAAAAATAAATGAATACATATGAAATAAAATTCTACCATGATCTATTTGAAGTGAGCTAAATTCTTCAAAGAACAAGTTAAGAACTTACTCTATAACATTGAAAACTAAATCAAAGCATACTATTAATATAACTAAAGAATAAAGAAGTATGTAGAGAGAAATATCAAGAACTTGTATCCCATTTCATCATAATTTAGACATATGTTCCAAGAGTCCTCCCTTTATAATGGAGAAGAAACTTGTATTTATACAAACAATAATTAAATTGGATGAAATTTGAATTTGATGCTAAATGGTAAAATTATGTGTTGTTGAAATCTCAAAATATACCCATTATCATCACCTAACTCATCCAAATTACAAAGATAAGTGAAAAAATGTTATTTTACTAATATTTAATGGCAAACTCATTTAAAATGTTAAAATCAATACATTGGAAAATGTTAAAATAATACATTGGAAAATATGAAGCCTAATAACATATGTAAACATTAAAATGGTCTTAATATAATATTAAAAATAAGTGAAAATAATTAAAAGATAAAAATAAGTGAAAAATAATTAAAAGGTAAAAAGAAAGATGTAAAATGATTTTTTAAAGCTCAACAATTACCAAAACTTATATAAGATAAATGTTACATATAAATTAGTAGTCTATTATTTTCCTCATTATTGGATTTTTCCTTATCCCACAATACTTTTAAAGTAAATATTATTTTTATTGTAAATCTGGTCACGACTAAAAGTGGTTCTTCTATTTTTTTAGTTAGAAAAGTGACCAATGTCGATATTGAATAAAATATGAAGTATAAATTTTATTGAATAAAATATAAAGTATAAATTTTATGGATACTTTATTGTTTTTCATCATTTCTACAATTTTATTTTTCTCATAGTGTTGGAAAGTGGTTTTTGTTTTTAATGTAAATTTACAGATGGTTGAAGTTCGTTTTTTTATTTTGGAAAATGAATAACTTTTAAATTGGATGTACTTTAATCACAATTTTTCTTGTTAGGGTATGAGTTTCTCACTTATTGTTGCTACTACAACACTCTCCAAAATTTTACTACATTCAAATTATAGAGCTTACCCAACTATCGCATCAAGTGTCTTTTTGGTCATCAGGTGTCATTTCAAGTCATTCCACATGTTCCAAGTGTTCTTGATCATTCCTAAGTGTTATCACGTTATTTAGAACACCTCTAGTGCAATTCGTGGCTATAACACCTTTGTTGGTTGTAAAATGACACTTTTGGCCATAGTCGCACACACTTTGTTTATTGTACTTGCGGAGTGTTTGTAAGCTGGCATTTTGATACGTGTTTATAATTTTTCAAGCTTGTCTAAGTTTTATTAATGAGTTGATATGTGTCACACTTGATTTCATGTATGAAATCATTATGTTCACCCCTTGTTTTATCATCGATACTTAGACAAATATGGTTTCACATGTTAACCCATTAAGGCGAGGAGCACAAAAGTACACTCTTAAGACTTGATTGGGAATCATTTTTTTTTTATGGAGTGTTCCTTGCGCCCTTCAAGAGTGCATAACACACTCCCAAACATCATTCCCCTTCTCTGTTCCAAACAACGCCCAAAAGAATCAAGTCTTCCCTTGAATGCACTCCTTTGAATCGAATAATTGCTCCCTATTTGAGCAGATGAGCGTACCCCAAAGCCCTAAAGCTTCATCCATTCGTCCTTCAACAATTTTCCTTGCACACTCCTTGGATCTATTGAGCGCATGAGCATACCATGAAGCCCCAAAGCTTCATCCCTTCATCCTTAGACAATATTTCATGTCCGCTTCCTATCTCCCTTGAGCACACAATGCACTTGGGAAGCCCAGATTCTCTTCTTTCATCCTTCAGACCTGTGCCCTGTGACCTCTCCTGAAATTTCTCTCTCCTGTTGAGTGAATCAGTAAATCGTGAAGCGTTGAAGCTTCATCCTTTCATCCTTTCATAGTGCACCCTTACATCTAGAAGTTTCCTTGTCCTTTTTTAGTGCACTATTAATAAATACTATGTGATGAAGTTTTTAAATTTCATATTCCTAGTGGAAATTTTTTGATGTGAAAACAAAATCATTATTGATTTATTTAAATTCTCTACTTTGGTTTCAATGTTAGCAAAATCGATTGTTTTTCATTTTCGTTAATACCTAAAAAATTGTATATGAATGGTCTTCAAATTTTGAATGGTTTTGTTTTTGTTACATTCTAATGTTTACGATTCAGATGTATTTTTCTTGTTTCATCTTCACATGTTTTGTTCTATGGAAATACAAATTGTCTGCTTATTCCATTTATGTTCCTATGCTTTAGTAAAAATTCTTTAGTTTAATGTTTTTCTCTTCTCTTTGTGATTGATTCAGGTTTTAGTGTCAACCCCTCTAGTTTATTGATGCTTTTTGTTTGTAGAAAATATTTTTAAGGTTTATGGTATTAATGTTAGAGATTTATGTTTATTTAGTGGATTACATTTCTTATCTTTCACTTTATAGGCTTTGGATTAAAAATGTCTATGTCATGGGGTTGTGACTATTGTTTAAAAAATCACCACGGTGAACTGTTTTTATCATGGTCATAAATTTTCATACACAACCTTGGTTACCGATGGTAAATAATGGTCGTGAATGTTTAAGTCTCACTTTTTGATGGGGATTGTTCCAATATGGAAATTATTTGTGGAAATGTTGACTTTTGACAAGGATCGTCTCATTCTCAAAATTAGCCATGGTGAAAACAATTGTGAACCATGTTTGTATAGGGGTTCAAGTAATATTTATCTTTCGGTTTATATACATTAGGTTTATAATAGTGCTCCCTTCAGTTTATTATTCATAACTTTGGTTGATAATTACTTGGGGTTTTAATATTGATCGCCAGCTTTTTTTGTTCCCTTTCGTTAATGGTATCAATGCCTTCGATTTGTTAATGTCATTGTTGAAGCATGGTTAAGCAATGTCCAACGTCACTTTTTGACAAATATTGTATCAAGATGAAAATCAACCATGACCATACATGGACAAACATGTTTGTCACATGAACTATAATATTTATCTTGGGGTTTATATATGTCGGGTTTATATTATTTCATAGGGTTTAATATTTTTCCAATGGGTTAAATATTTTTTCCTTGGGTTATTAATCATTTCGGTTTTAAGTATTTATTTCTTGGGTTTATTATTAATTTTTGGGCTAATATTGTCAATCATCATTGGGTGTGGTGAACAATTGCTAACGAAGGAAATCGAGCAATCATGCTTGGCCATGGTTAATCATGGTCAAGCATGGACCAACATTGCATTGTGACAAAGATATTTTCAATATGAAAATCAACCTTGGTCAACCATGTTTGTTTAAGGGTTTTTAATATTTTAACTTTGCATATATATAAATTGGGTTTATAATATTCATCCCTTGGGTTTATTATTAATCCATTCAATTCATAATCCCTTGTGTATAATATTATTCGCTTGGTTTTTTAATCCCTTGGATTGTGAATATTAATTTGTTGGGTTTATTATTCCCTTAAGTTTTTAGTATTGATTCGTTGGGTTTATTATCGCCTTCAGTTTATAATATCGATCATGGAAATTATGAACTATGAACAATGATGGTAAACCATGGTATATTATGGTGATTTATGGATGGCCATGATCACCCATAGTCAGACATGTTGTATAAATTCAATCGTGGTCAACGACGGTCATTCATATTCTTCCATGCTCCAACGTGGTTTTGTGAAAAAGATTGTTTGAATATGAAAATCAACCATGGTCAACCATGGACCTACATTGCATTCTTAGAAAGATTTTCTCGATACAGAAATGAATGACGGTAAAAAAATTGTGAACTATGGTTGTACATCATATTGTGACAAAGATTGTCTCAATAAAAAAATGTACCATGGTATATAATGGGTAATCATGTCTGTTTTAGGGTTTATAATATTTTGTTTTAGGGTTTATATGCTTTGGATTTATAATATTTATCCCTTTGGCTAATATTGTTCCCTTTGGTTCATAATTCCCCATGTTTTAGTATTAATGTATTGGGTTTATTATTCCCTTGGGTTTATAATTTCAATCCTTTAGGTTTCTTAATGGAATAGTTCATATTATTCCCTTGGGTTTATAATATTGATTTGGGTTTATTAATTTAAGGGTTAATATTCACATGGTTAAACATTGTTCTCTTCACTTTACTATTACTTTGTGTTGATAATATTAATCCCTTAGATTTATTTATGAAAAGGTTTATACTTCAACGGTGTAATAATATTTCATTGGGTTCATAATCCCTTTGGGTTTTAGTATTAATCCCTTGAGTTTATTTTTTGATTGAGTTTATTGTATCAATTCATTGAATTTATTAATCTAAGAGGTCATATTGCAAATGCCTAATATTATTGCTTTGAGTTTAATATAAACAATATTATAATATAATATAATAAAAATTATAATATAAAAATCATATTATATAATAATTATATTAAAATATACTTATTTTTTAATATAATAATTTTTATAATTATAGTATTATAATATTATTAGTTGTAGATTTTTATTTTATAATATTAATTTTTTATATAGGATTTTTTTTAATGTTATCATGATTATTATTATATATTTTTCAAGATGAATTTCAATATTAATATTATTTAATATTAATACAATAATATTAATATTAAATGTATTTCATTAATGTTTATTGATTGTATTTCAACCATATTTACTAATTAATAATATGGTTAATATAAATTTATCAATCTATATCGACAATATTTATCGTTTATTAATATAATTGTGGTAATATATAAATAATACTCCACTTAACATCCTATAAGAATTTATCACCTTGGCTTTTTAAATTCTAATTTGATTAAGAAATGAGTTGTTACCGTTACGTTGAATTTTCTAATATAAATTTGGTTGTAATTAATATATACATAATTCATTTCACTTTGATCGGAGCATGCCTGACATTATGATAATTATGATGCTGGGTTGTATCCAGCCCAATTCCATAATCATATCTATATATTTCAGCGGACTTCTCGTAATTATAGTTCAGAAAATTGAGTCTCAGACAAGATCATTAATTGTTGAAACCATGAAGACAATGGAGTTGGAGCCGAACCCTTTTCGTTGTGAAGAATTCGGTTCTTTATCCACTTTTGATCGAGAACCAAAGTCACTTGCACTAATTCTTTTTTAAGAATTTTAAATTGCTGGTGGGCCGCTTGTCATTAATTTTATCATCGTTTCCCTCATCTTCGTCATTTCTTCTCATGGTTGACGAACGAAAAGGAGATTATAGATGCATGTTATCATAGATTACAGGGAAGAAATTAAAAATCACTCTCTTTTTCAATTATGATGATGCTGGAATGAAATGGAATTGATTGAAAAAACACTCGCTTTTTCAACAGCACAATATTCCAGTTAATCCAAAGAATCAATTCTAAGATATCCAAATGAATTATCTCTGATTATCATAGTGTTTATGAATCCAATGATTAAGAATATGAGTTTTTTTTTTAATCACAAGTTTAAATTCAAAAAAGTGGAAACATGAAAAAGACACAAATTTAAAAAAAAAAAAAGGAAACATGAAAAAGTCACAAATTTAAAATAAAGAATTAAAATATATATATATATCTTAATACTTTTTACCAGTCAAATCACTGAACAACACTTGCCCCGTTTCGCGTTGTAGGAGCTTCCAGTTATCTAGTTACTTGGTAATACTTTGGATACATACGATTTTAGTGTGCGAAATTAGGGAAAAGAGAATTGTGGAATGACACGTTGATGGATAAGAGCTTTGTACATCATGTAGTGATCGCGGGAGAATCTAAAGTGCAACAATTGTTGCGGGATTTTTTCAATGGAAAGGAGCTCTGCAAAAGTATCAATCTTGATGAAGCTATTGTTTATGGTATTAGAGCAAGTTCTTTCAAGCATAACCTAACAATTGAAAGGTATATTCTAGGAAGTCAAATGGAGTGGAAAAGTCAAGAAGGAAAAGCTCCAAAAGTTATGGAGATATTTTTTTTTTCAGGAAATCAAAAGTAAATTAGGTTGGCAAAATTCTATTATTGGATGGAACAAATTATGTGTCATAGAAGAAAAATAGAATACTATTTATTTCATTTGATGGCTCTTGGATATGAGGTATAGGAATCAATTGTTACTAGAAACAAAAGTATAAAGGAGTCAAAAGAATATAATATAAAAGAAATGGAAGCAATATTGAGTAGTCTATTATATTATGTAAAAAGAAAAGCTGGTCAAAGATTTTTAGCTAAAATACTTTGGGAAAAACTATAGAAACTCTCTAAGAATTGAGTCAAAAGAAATGGAAGCAATATTGAGTAGTCTATTATATTATATTTGCCTGCTGAACCAAAACTAGAGTATGTGGAACAAGAGTGAAAGGATGATCATAAATCAAAGGAAATAGATGAAGGCACCAAAGACATGAAAGCCAATAAAGATGAAAAAGGCCTTGAAGTAAAGGATGAAGTAAACCCAGAAGTAGAATTAATGGCTACTCTAAATAAATAAGTAGATTGACAAAAGAAAATAAATAGCTTAAAGTTAAGAAACAAGACTTGAAACAAGACTTTGACTGTACAAAGGAAGAATTTGTTCGCCTAAGGCTCCAAGTAGAAGAAATATCTAAGGACTTTAGCAAGCTTGAAGACAAATTGGAACAACAAGAAAGGAAACATGAAGAAGGAGTCATCTCCCTAAAAGTTCAACAAGAAGAAGCAAAGAGAGCAAAAGAAGTAATGAAAATCCAAACAATGAATGAAAAGGTAGAGTGTGAAAAACTTGAAAAAGAGAATGTCTCTTTGAGAAATGAAGTTGACAAGCTATACAAGAATCTCAAAAGCACACAAGAATTAGATAACATCCTTAGTTTTCAAAGGTCACCATTTGACAAATTAGGTCTTAGTTATACATGTGAGACTTATTGCAAAGAAAATGGAAGCCCTAAGTCACCTAAAAGAAAAATAAAGGTAAAACCTAGAAGTTATATCCTTTAGAGCTCCAATCCTAGTAAAAGAAATAAAAGAAATCAAGATGAACTTGAAAGAACTACTTCATCAAAAAGCTATGTAAATGCTCTCAAGGAAAGCATCAGTAAAGATCAACAAAAGTTTAAACCTCCTCCAAGGTAGAACAACTTCAAGAGATCATCAAAAGAATGGTACTCATCTAGGAATCTAAGAATAGTTTCTGGCTATTATTTTTCATGCACTAATTCCGGTCATAATGCTAGAAATTGTAGAGCATACTTCAAGTATGACTATAAAATTTATCATCAAAACCCTAAAAGGAAACTTACAAGAAGACAAGACATAATATACATTGACTATCATAGTTTAGCTACTTTTATCTTCAAGATTAATGCATAATGCTATCAATGTCATAATTTTGGACATATAGCAAAAGACTGTATAAGTGGCATGAAATGGGCTCGTAAGCAAGTCAAAGAATACAATTTATCTATGAAACCTCCAAAATTTTGGATAACAAAACAAGTTTAACTAGGAAATGAACTTACCTTGAATGCTCAAAATCCTTGTTAAGGAAGTTTTTGGCCACCAACAAGATGAGATTTAGGATTGAACGCTTTCTGAAATAGTCACCCCCTACATCTTCTGATTTGGAGTTTCAAGGAAATAACCACAAAAATGAAGTTTTCCTCTATGATTTGTGTTGAATCCTTTTTGTTGTGTAAGGTAATCATTCTTCATTTTTGGAAATAAATGTGGGTAAGGCATGGATGGAAAAATCCCTATTTAGGAATAGTTTTGAAGATGCAGTCTATGGTTGAGAGATTTCTTTATATTCATCCATGTGTACTAGATCAATGTGAGTATGTTATCACATAACTATTTGATATACATCAATGTTTGTTAGATAAATCATAATAGGTTGTGGTTTTTATGTCCAAATCACATCTTAAGGTTATTTCCAAGGCAATGGAAAATTGATTTGCTCTTCTTCCTATCGATTAAGGTATACACATGTTTTAAAAGTAATGATATCTCTAAAGGAGTATCGATGCATTGATCTACAATAATTCTATGGAATTTATTAAGTGAATGGAGGATATGGATTAGGTGTCAATAATATTGTTTATGTTTAGGAAATTTCAAATGTCTTCCTTGAACATTCAGATATGGTGCTTATTTCATGAACTGAATTGGATTAAAGATATTAACAATGCAGAAGGAGTATGGGCATGGGATGGGATTGTGGATGAAGAAGATATATGAAATTCAGAAATGAATTCCAAATTAGGTGGATTTTGATAGACAACAAAATACATGCACAAAATTAAAGGACGAGAAATGTCTTGTTGCTAAGAGATTAAATAAATAAAATACTAGTAAAGGATTGAAACCTCCAAAACCAACCTAATCCTTGTTTAGAGAAGCTTCACATGTTGAAGAAACCA
This sequence comes from Pinus albicaulis, assembly GCA_034641835.2. Classification (NCBI taxonomy): domain Eukaryota; kingdom Viridiplantae; phylum Streptophyta; class Pinopsida; order Pinales; family Pinaceae; genus Pinus; species Pinus albicaulis. Next base: position 73,441 of record JAXQQM020072498.1, read on the forward strand.
CATTGAAAAATCTTGAAATATTTGATAGCTCTCCACCTAGGGAATCAAGAACAAGGATGTGAGAGACCCAAAGTTTGGGAGAATGGTTCCAAATAAAAAGGAATAAAAAATAGTGCTTATAAGGACATGATTTCAAAATAACTAAGTTTAGTGAAATATGACATATGATCATTGAACATGATATCCATTAGTAGAAATAATGATGATTCTAGCATGAATCAAGATGACAAGAGGAAAACAAAAAATTGAAGCATAAATCGAGAAGGATCTCGATAAGATTACAATAAATGAGATAATACAGATACGGGGCACACATGTCAAGAAGTATTATAAAGAGAGAGTTAGTTTTAGGAGGTAGCATCCCATTTTTCATTGATGTCAAAGGGGGAGAGAAAGAGAAGAAGCATGAAGACAGGGGGAGCATTGTCGACAAGATGAATTATGAAAGGCATGTTTCCATCAATGAAAAAGGGGGATATTATTGAACATTATTGTCATTGATGCCAAAGTAATTGTCAAGCATGGGAGAGACTATTTGAGATATTGTCATTGATGTAAGCCAACAAGCATGATTGACCAAGGAGTCATTGTGTTGCATGGTTGAGAAAGGAGTCACTGCATTGACCATCCTTCACTACTTGTGAAAGGGAAAAGGGAACATGAATTTGAGGAGCTCAACATGAATTTATTTAGGAAACACATGGAGCCTATTGAGAAGTGTTTGAGAGATGCCAGTATGGATAAGATCTCTGTTCATGATCTTGTGCTTTTTGGAGGATCTAAAGTGCAACAATTGTTGGAGGATATATTCAATCGAAAGGATATTTGCAAGAATATCAATCTTGATGAAGTTGTTGCTTATGGTGTTGTGATTCAAGCTGCAATTCTTAGCAAAGAAGGAAATGAGAAGTTGCAAGACCTTCATCTACATACCTCGACCTAATATCGAATTCTGACTGTGGCAAGACAAGTAGCAACTTATCTACGACATCTCAAACTGTATTTTGGATTGAAGCAACCTAGTTGTAGCAATTCGAAATATGACTCAAACTGTGGCAAAAGGTGAATTTTTTTCATGTGGTGAGGTGCATGACTTAGACCCCATGTGACATAATCTCAACCTCTGTGGCAAGTAAAAATTATGACCCGTGGTGATAACTTGGCCTTTGTGACATAGCCTTGTGGTCGCGATTTAAAGGTAGCAGTTGAATTGAATTGATCTTTGAACCATACCTCTTTCATATTTGAATTAGGTATTTTGAGGCAGTCTTGAGTAGATTTTGAAGTCTTTTTATAGAAAATTTTGAGCACCCTTTTTTACCATTTCTTAAAGGTGATTTGAAGGATTTAGAACAAAATTTGATGATAATCTAGGACAAACTTTGATGAAAAATTGTGATAAATATTGATAACACTTTGACATAGACTTTGATAACAATATAGGAACATAATTTGAAGATAATTTGCAGTAAAATTTGGAGGATTTCTAATTGAAGTTGGAGCTTGTTTAAAGTAAACTTCAGTTGACCTTGAAGCAGACTTAGAGAATTTTTTTGAAAGACTTGTAGCAAACCATCGAGAATATTTTAAAGAGGATCTTAAAGGAGTGAAGGAATGTTTCTTTGGGTATATCCTTGAGTAGACCTTGAAGAGTGAAGAAATATCATTCTAGAGAAAATTTTGAAGATTACCTCAAACACATTTGGAGTTGATCTTGGATCTCTTTGAGCTAGTGTTGTAGCATCCATTGAAGACATTTGAAGCATCTTGTTGTAAACTTGAAGATGATTTAGAGAACCTATTGAAACTGATCTTGGAGACCCTTGAAGTAGACTTGATGAAATTTATGGAAGCAAATTTTGAAGATTACCTGGAACACATTTGGATCTGACCTTAGATCTCTTTGAGCTAATGTTGTAAAGATCATTGAAGAAATTTGAAGCAGCGTGTTGCAAACTTGAAGATTATTTAGAGAACCTATTGAAACTGATCTTGGATACCCTTGAAGTAGGCTTGATGAAATTTATGGAAGTAAATTTTGAAGACCCTTTTAGAGTAGTTATTGAAGACAATATTTTGGAAAGCTTGGATCCTGAATTAACTTAACAGGATTCAATTCCTCCTATATAGATAAGGTTGGAGCCTAACTTATATTGAGAGGATTATATTCCTCATACAAGGTGGAAGAGTTGTGAGAGACCCGGTTAGAGCCTAGATTGATATTTGAGGATTAGAATCCTCATTTAAGTTTGGAGCCTTGAAGAATTTGGATATTTTGTTGTACAACTTGAATAGGATTGGAGTCACTCACTTTCTTTATTAATACAATTATTTTTTATTTTTGTGTTTTGGTATATTGTGCTTTTAATCAAACAAAATTTTCAATTGACATAGTATAAAAATTGAAAGAAATATTGATTCACCCCCCACGCTCCCCTCAATGTTTCCAACAAACATTGGACACCTTTGAGATGAAAACTAAACCAACATCTAATAATAGAGCTTCCCTGGATAACATATCTGCCACGATATTAATTTTTGCTTTGCCACAAATCCAAATGAATGACCCTTAATTCAACTCTTCCATTGAACGAGTCCACAAGAACTTTTTAATCCCGATACAATTTGAATACTTTTGCCTACCAATTTGAATAGACAATTTTAATTTTTTATAAATATAAAGAGTTCCAGATACAATTTGAATACTTTTGCCTACCAATTTGAATAGACAATTTTAACTTTTTATAAATAAAAAGAGTTCGATTTTTTCTTTCGAAAAAAATTTGAATAGACAACGATTTTGTCCTAGCCAAATTCCCCACATATAATAAAATGCATAATGAAATGAAGCACTCTCAAACACCTTTCTCTAAATCATACATGTGTTTTTTCATATTAGCCTTAATTAAAAAAAAAAAAATGAACTTTGAGTAGATCACAGGCCAAAAAAATGTAATTAGATTTCAATAGCATATCCTAAATATTTTATGTTTTCTATTTATTTTTCTGTAATAAGATGTCTTATGTTTTTTCTTTCTCTTCATCTTAAATGGTAAATATAAGTTCTTAAATAATTGTTTTTCTTTTGTAAGTTTGGTAGTACCTTTCATTTTTCTCTTTTCTTTTTACTCCATCTTCATTAACATGTCCAGATACATCACCCCAATTGGGAAAGGGAATTAAATCTGTGACGAATGCTACAAAAACCAGCCTCATCACTGTTTAACCAAAACCCCAGAGACAAGTTCTTAAATAATTGTTAGATAATAAAAATAAATTGTTAAATTTGTATCCAAAATATAAATTCATCTAAAGTGAATGTCTAATATTTTTAAGATTCTATATCTATTCGTCTATTCATGCATTCAAATTAAAAATCTCACCAAAAATTCCATCAAATCTGATAAAAATACTACTAAAATGGTAACATAAAAAAATATTTTTAATTATAAATCTCACCCGAAATTCCATGGCCAAATTTTATCGAAATCTGACAGAAAAAATTACTGAGAAATTACTAAAATGGTAACATCGAGAGCGCCATATTTTAGAGTTGTCGGTGTGATTTTTCATATTAATTTATACAAAAGTTTATCTAGAAAAATTTCATGTCTGGAAATCAATCAGATTAGGAAGGTGTATATATCAAGGTGGAAATCAATTAATCAGAAGGTGTGTATATTAATATAAGAGAATCTCTACATGAAAAAAAAACGTGTATATATTTTCTTTGATAATCTTAGTCAGATCTAGGTGATCGTGGACTCTGCTTTCTAAAGATGACAACATGACAATGGACATGACCCTTTTCATATATGAAAAAATAGTTTCGGTGTGAAACTTGGTTGTATGAAATTATTAGTCTTCTGAATATCTCTATGTGAGATCCCAACCTTCTTTATTAGTCTTCAACCTTCTTTATAACAAAACAAAAATTCGTGATAAAGTCAATGCGTGAAGTTCAGGACTGACCGAAAATGAAAGATATGAGAATAGTTCCAAACCAATGTCATTCCGAAAGTGAAATGCGTTGAATTGACTGTGGGAATTTAGGAGAAGAGTCAATGGTCGGAGCTTGCGATAATTTCGTTGCTGGTGAGAAACCATTGATGTCTCCACTTTTCGTCGTTGGTTAGAAACCATTGATGTCTCCTTCACTTTCCATCACGGATTTTTCCTTTTTTCCCTCAACTTACTTGTTTGTTCGGGTTTTAGGGGCAAACCATTTTTTTCCCATGTTTAAAGTTTAAAATTATGGTATATTTGTTTTTTTTTATGTGATGATTGTGGAATTCGGAAATTAATGTAAAAAGGAACCATTTTCAAATTGAATAAATCTAGTATATACAATTTTTTTAATTAATATATTGTTTTTAATACTATTAAAGTATCAATATAAAAATATCAAATATAACTTTTTTTTCAAATAATTTACTGTGTTTTCCTTTTCTTTCAAATAATCTACTATGTTTTTCTTATTGGTATTTTTTTGTTTTTGTTTTGGAAAGGTGTTAATCAATATTTAAACTAGTATTTGCACTAAGAAGACGCAAAGACACACTCATAGAAGTGTAGAGGAATGTATAGTGTTGTTGAGGCAGTTTTACAGGAAAGGCAAAGGAGGTGGCATCAATTTAGAAGCATCTTCTACAACAAGGCATGATTGCATGAACAAATTTGAGTAGGTTCATGGGTTTTCAGTGTTGAACAAGTGTCCACAAGATGCCCATAAAGGAATTTTAAATGGTTGTAATAAACCCATAGGTCACTTAATTTTGACCTTGTTCGAGGCTCTGCATAAATTTCCAATGGAATTTTATGTTTTGAAGCATAGAAAGTTCTGAAGTTAAATGTTTTTTTCGAGATCTCATTCTTATAATTGCAGGCTCTGCAGAAATTTGCAAGAGTTCCATTTATCTCTCTGCAATGTAACAAGCAGAAATAGCCAATTTGTTTACAGTTATGAGCGTTCAATACAACTATGAAGTGACATGAGACATCAAGTGATCAGATCACATCCCATACTTTGATGAAATGATCAAACATCTGCAGACACTTGCACGAGGAAGAGTGATTCATTAATCTTAAAGGTTGAGGAAGAAGAAATAATCAAGAGGAGAGTTATGATATGTGGATCTATAAGTGACTAAGGTTTCCTTGTCATGTTTACAGATTTACATCCATAAACCTGTTTTCTTTTCTAATTTTGGGAGGTTTTATTCTCATGGGGAAATTCCCTGGCGAGTTAAAAGAAACCTGATGCGGGAGCATCTCAGCTCGCGAGGAGACGAAGGTGGTTGATCTGTCTCGAAGAAAGCCGAAAATTTCACGTGTTATTGGACAGAGTTATTAAACTTGTTTTTTGTTTATTATTATTATTTTCTTTATTTTCCGTAGAGAAACTTCGGCTAAAGACGGTAGGATTAAGGTTGTGAAGCTGCTTTAGTTTAATAATTAGTTAGCTGTAGTTGGTTATTCTCCTTTTAAAAGAAGCTGGCTAAAGCAAAGTTAGACAGTATTCGGTTAAACAGAGTTCAACCAAAAAGCAAGAAACTCGTTATACCTTGCAAGCATTTAAACGGAGAAAATAAGTTGTAGGAGGTTCGAATCTCCACCAAAGAAGACAAGTAGAATGACAAAGTCTTTTCCGTAATGAAAAAGATTATTTTGCCAAACTTAAATACACAATAAACCATTTTATGCATTGAATTCTGTGTTCGTTTACATAATTATTTACCGATGTACATTGTAATCGAAGTAGCTAAGAGTTGAAATCATTACAAGTAGAAATGCATTTGTAATCGTATAGAATAGCGAATCGAATTCATTCCGTGACAATACGTATTGTAAACCCAAGACCATAGGTTGAAACCCTCTGCATGGGATTGCACATTCTTGTCAGTTTAAGGAGAAGCTGCGACTCGTCTAGGACGAAGACAAAGAGTTTGCCCAAGCCAAGAGCGAAGAACACAAAGACACTAAGGAACAACTTCCGACGAAAGAGTAAAAGAACATCCGGAGTCATCATTATAACACAATAACAACGAATTTCCAGTAAAGCATACAATTCCATAGAATCATTTCAAAAGAATACAAGTTTCTTTAAAGCAAACAAGAAACATTTTATTCAATTAAAGCTGTAAATCCACCGTCCATTACAAGCAAAGAGTGCACGATAAGGGCTTTCGTAGCGAGCGATACGTTAAGCTCATGGTAGAACTGGCTAAGCCGTCAAACCCTTTCTAGCTAAATAGAATATACAAAGGAAAAATTCGTGCCGTGGAGTGACGAGAGAAAAAGTTTGGGCCAAACAACGACCCATGAGACTGTAACCACAAAAAGAGCGGGAACCAGGAACAACAAAACCCTATTACGAAGTTAATGACAGATTCGTGGTCGGAACGACCCTACCCGGTTGTTTGAATCGGGCCGGTTTTGTTTTGCTTCCTGAAAATTGCAGAGAGCGAACCCTTGGTGACCAGCAACCTTGGGTAACCTGCACAAACAGAGGAGAAAGCGGTTTAGAAGTTGGGAGTGCCGGAAACAGGAAGGAGAAGACAAGGAACCACTGAAAAAGAAACAAAATCACCAACATATTAACGTTTACCTGTGATTGAAGAGGCGGTGTTGCGAGAGAAGGCCGAAAACTGACAGCCAGAACCTGATAACAAGGAGCAGAGTACATAAGAACCTGAGAAAAGTGCATAGTAAGTTATAGCATGGAACATTAATTTACCTCGGATGCGAAGAAGGTCGAATGAACCGAGCCATGAGCGTGGAGCCGAAGGACCGTCCTGTCACAACCAAAAGAACAGTTACGAAACCAGAGTAAACGAACCTATAAACCCATTACAGTCCAGAGCAACAGGGTCGACTTAGTTCGACTACAAAGGAGCTACAATTGCAAGTAAGCACAAAAACACAAGAAATCGACATGATTTTCTAACTCCCATCGTGACATAAGGAAAACCATCGTTATCAACTCACGAGCAAGACCCGAGAGCTCACACACCAACAAATGAAAATGACAGTAACGAGGGTAGGTTTACGAAGGGGAGGACTTGACGAGAGACCGACATGGCACCCAATTACCTGCTGCGAAAGGACTTAATACTTATGAGATCCTTGGATCCAATCCACCGATCTGATTTTCATCCGATATTTAATACAACAACACAAAGAACCGTAACAATGCTACTATTAATTCGCGGCATGTTCACAGTTGAAAAGACAACCCACACGCTGCCAACAAGCGTGAACTATTACGCACGCTCGGAGGGCTTCGCTATCAAAAGTGGTACTCGAGCGAGTTTGTCGACGATAGGGAAAAATGGAAGTTGGCAGAAGAGGAAGAGGAAGAGGAAGGGCAGTCCGAAGGGTAGCAGAGGAGGGACTGCGTGAGGAGATTCGAATTTTGCGTGAAAGATTGACAGCAGTAGAAGCTGGGGGAAGGAGAAACCCAGCAGATGATAGTGATGAAGATGTGGCAGAATTAGAAGATGAGTTTGAAGGGGTGACACCCGAACTCAGGTTATTAAAATCAGTTTTGCTATCCAGTCATAAGCCAAAGCACGAGCTTTCCACTTATGACGGAAGTTTGTCTGCCGATGTATTACTGGACTGGTTGAGTGAAGTAAACAAGTATTTTGAGTTTGAGGAAACCAGTGAGGACAAACAGGTGAAGTTCGCTGCCACGAAGTTGAAAGGACATGCGTCCTTGTGGTGGGACAACGTTCAGGCGGAAAGGAAAAGGCTACACAAGCAGCCTATAAGGAAGTGGACCAGGATGGAAGAAAAAATGAAGGAGAAGTTTCTGCCGAAAAACTATCAGATCATGTTGTACAGGCAGGTACAGAACTTGAAGCAAAGAGGAATGACTGTTAAAGAATATACAGAAGAGTTTTATAGATTGACCTCCGTTGTATATGGAAGATACCCGTAAAAGACAAATGGATTTCGTGAATGGGCTGAGAGGGGAAATATCGATGAAATCGTATCCTCTCACCCGTAACTTTAGATGAAGTGACAATGGGCCAGTTTAAAGCGAGGAGAAAATCATGAGAAAATGTACGTCGTGAGATATAAATCTAGCTCAACTGGAAGAGGAAAGGGAAAGGCCTTTGGCAGAGGCAGAGGTACAGGTTCAAGTGAAGAAGGCAGCAGTTCCAAATCTGCAGGAACAGCAGAAAATGACAATAGCACTAGAGGAGGACGACCAGCCCAGCGAGGGAGAGGAAATGGTCGAGGCAGAGGATCTGTCCAGTGCTATCAGTGCCACAAGTGGGGGCACAAGTCGTATGACTGTCCTGAAGGTGAACCAGGAGGTGGGAGAGGAGCTTATGTTGCCCAGTCGGAGGAAGCTGAGGCATTGCCTCAGGAGGTGGAGAACGCACCAGAGACAGGTGAAGCTTTGGTGTTGAATAAGGTGTTGTTGAAACCAGCAAAAGAAGTTTCAGAACCTGACCAGCGGAAGGCTTTGTTCCGAATAGTTTGCAAGTCACAGGGTAAGTGCTGCAAGCTGATCATTGACAGCGGAAGTACTAACAGTTTGGTGGCTATGGAGATGGTTGAGAAATTGGGATTGAAAAAGCTGAAGCATCCCACTCCCTACAAAGTGTCATGGCTGCAAAAAGGACATCAACTGTTAGTTGATGAACAGTGTGAGGTGGAGTTCCAGATAGGCAGGTATAAGGACAAAATTATCTGCGATGTTATGCCAATGGATGTCTGTCATATACTGCTAGGACGGCCCTGGCAGTTTGACAGAAGTGCAGTTCATGACGGGAAAACAAACTGTTATAAGTTTGTCAAAGATGGGATCAAGCACACGCTCGTACCCATTAAAGAGGAAAGTGCAGCAGAGACCAGTGGAGTAAAAGCGCTACTGTTGGGCGGAAAAGAATTCCTAAAACAGATTGAATACAATGAAGTAAATTTTGCTGTCGTAAGAAGACCAAAGACAGTGATACTGCACACACAGATTTCAGACTTGCCCGAGGAAATCCAAAATATGTTGCAGGAATTTGGAGATATTGTGGTGGACGATCTTCTGGATGAACTACCCCCCAGGAGAGGTATCAGTCATTGTATTGACTTTATACCAGGGGCTAGTCTGCCCAATAAAGCAGCTTATCGCATGAGTCCTAAGGACCACGAAGAAATTAGGAAGCAGGTTCAGGAGTTGTTGGATAAGGGGTTGATTAGAGAGAGTATGAGCCCTTGTGCAGTTCCGACAATTTTGGCTCCAAAGAAAGGAGGAGAGTGGCGAATGTGCACGGATTCCAGAGCCATTAATAAAATTACTATCAGGTACAGATTTCCATTACCAAGAATGGACGATATGATGGACTGTTTGAGTGGGGCGGTTTATTTTTCGAAAATTGATTTGAAGAGTGGATATCACCAGATCCGAATTCGGGAAGGAGATGAATGGAAGACAGCTTTCAAGACAAATGAATGGTTGTATGAGTGGCTGGTGATGCCATTTGGGCTGAGTAACGCTCCCAGCACTTTCATGCGCTTGATGAATGAAGTACTGAAAGAATTCATAGGGAAGTTTGTAATTGTTTACTTGGATGACATACTGATTTTCAGTAAAACCAAGGAAGAACATTTCAGGCATGTTCGAAGTGTGTTGAGGAAGCTGCAGCAAAATAAGTTGCTGATAAATCTGAAAAAGTGTACTTTTTTTCAGTGGGAGTTAGTGTACCTGGGTTTTGTAATTGCAGAGAATGAACTGAAGATGGACCCAGAAAAAGTGGCAGCTATAGTTAGCTGGCCTTCTCCAAAGAGTTTATTTGAAGTCCGAAGTTTTCACGGACTAGCAAGCTTTTACAGGAAATTCATCAGGAATTTCAGTGAAATCTGCGCACCCATGCTAGATACAATCAAGAAGGAAAATCAGCCTTTTCACTGGACCGAAGCAGCGGAACACAGTTTTCAGACTTTGAAAAGGAAGATCACCGAAAGGCTGATATTGAGGCTGCCTGACTTCAACAAAATTTTTCAAGTTCGTTGTGATGCCAGTGGTACAGCCATTGTGGCGGTGCTTAGTCAGGAGGATAGACCAGTTGCGTACTTCAGTGAAAAGCTGAACGAGAGTAGACAGAAGTACTCAACTTATGACAAGGAGTTTTACGCAATTATACAAGCGTTAAAGCATTGGAGACATTACCTGTTAGGTAATGAGTTTGTTTTATTTTCAGATAATTCTGCATTACAGTACATTATGCAGCAACATAAATTGAACCATAAGCATGCAGAATGGGTTGAGTATCTTCAGAGTTTCACGTTTGTGCTGAAGCATATTAGTGGGCAGGCGAACAAGGTGGCAGATGCGCTGAGTAGGAGGACCCTACTCTTACAGGAAAGTACAATGCAGGTTTTAGGCTTTGAGCACCTGAGGGAATTGTATCAAACAGATGCAGATTTTAAGGAGGCCTATGAGGCCTGCCAAAACCCTCTGTTGAGAAATAATAGTCCATGGTTGGACTACAATTTACAGGAAGGATTACTATTTAAGGGAGGACAGTTATGTATTCCCGACTGTTCTATGAGAGAGAACATTATTCGGTCAAAGCACAGTGGGGGTCTAGCCGGACATTTCGGTATAGACAAGACGTTTTCACAGGTTCAGCATTTTTATTTTTGGCCAAGGTTGCGATGGGACGTACAAAGGTACGTAAGCAGGTGTAAGATATGTCAACTGGCAAAGGGTCACAGTCAGAATACAGGTCTCTATCTGCCATTACCCATTCCGAACAGACCGTGGGACTCCGTCAGCTTGGATTTTGTTTTGGGCTTGCCTAAGACACCGCAGGGTTTTGATTCAGTAATGGTAGTCGTAGATCGGTTTTCAAATATGGCACACTTTATACCTTGCAAGAAAACCAGTGATGCTACTCATGTAGCACATTTGTTTTTTACAGAGGTCGTCAGACTGCATGGTCTACCAAGATCCATCATCTCCGACAGGGACGTGAAGTTCACCGGACATTTTTGGTGAACCCTGTGGAAGAAGTTGGACACTCAGTTACAGTTCAGCTCCGCTTATCACCCACAGACCGATGGGCAAACTGAAGTGGTGAACAGGAGTCTGGGAAATCTGCTACGGAGCTTAATAGGCGAAAATTCACGGATGTGGGACCGCGTACTGGCTCAGGTGGAATTCGCATATAACGATTCACCTAATCGCAACACCGGTTATAGTCCCTTCCAGATCTTATACGGCATGCATCCACGCGGAGTGCATGAATTGCGAGATTTGGGAAAACTCGAAAAACGAAGTGCTGATGGGGAAGATTTCGCCCAGGCAATGAGCGACCTACATGAGCAGGTAAAGTTGAAGTTGCAGGACAACAATCAAAAGTATAAGCAGCGAGCTGATTCAAAGCGACGGGAAGTTCAGTTTAACGTTGGAGATGAAGTCCTTGCACATTTACGCAAGGAACGGTTTCCAAAATGGGAATACAACAAGCTGAAGTATAAGAAGATCGGTCCCTGCAAAATCATTCGCAAGTTTTCTGCAAATGCCTATGAACTACAGTTGCCCCCAGGGATAGGTATTTCTCCCATCTTTAACGTGGTAGATCTGTTCCCTTATGTCGCTGATCCAGAAGATAGCGCAACAGAGAAGCCACCGCGGGACACCAGTTGTGAGGAAAGTTCGTGGATGAGACAGATGCCAATGGCACAGCCCCTTGAGATCGAGAGGATCCTCGACACACAGGTAGCCAGGCGCACACGCAGGAAGGAATATCCGTGGTACTTAGTCAAGTGGAAGAACCGTCCGATTGAGGACAGTTCGTGGCTCGACGCAACACAGATACAAAAAACAGGTTATTCTGTCGACGACCTCATGGAACGGAGCCATGAATTTTTGCCACCCCGGGAGCCTGATGCAGGAGCATCCAGCTCCGAGGAGACAGAAGGTGGTTGACGGTTTCGAAGAAAGCTGAAAATTTCACGTGTTATTGGACAGGTTATTAAACTTGTTTTTTGTTTATTATTATTTTCTTTATTTTCCAGAAATCAGTTAAAGACAGTAGGATTAAGGTTGTGAACTGTTTTAGTTTAATAATTAGTTAGCAGTTGGTTATTCTCCTTTTAAAAGAACTCGCTAAACAGTTAGACAGATTCTGGTTAAACAATTCAACCAAAAGCAAGAAACTATTATACCTTGCAAGCATTTAAACATCGAGAAAAGAAGTTGTAGGGTTCGAATCTCTAGCCAGAGAAGACAAGTAGAATGACAGTCTTTCTGTAATGAAAAAGATTATTTGCCAACTTAAATACACAGCAAACCATTTAATGCGTTGAATTCCTGTGTTCATTTCATAATTATTTACTGATGTACATTGTAATCAGAAATAGCTAAGAGTTGAAATAATTACAAGTAGAAATGCATTTGTAATCGATAGAATAGCAAACTGAATTCATTCCAGACAATTACGTATTGTAAACCCAAGACCAGAGGTTGAAACCCTCGCGGACAGAAGCATTTTTTGTCAGTTTAAGGAGAAGCCACAACTGTCTAGGACGAAGACAGAGTTTGCGCAAGCCAAGAGCGAAGAACACAGCACACAAGGAACAACTTCCAGCGAAAGAGTAAAGAACATCCAGTCATCATTATAAACAGTCACCAACGAATTTCCAGGTAAAGCATACAATTCCATAGAATCATTTGAAAAGAATACAAGTTTCTTTAAAGCAAACAAGAAACATTTTATTCAATTAAAACTGTAAATCCACTGTCCATTACAAGCAAAGAGTGCACAGAAGGGTTTCTGAGCCGAGCAGACAGTGCTCATAGAACGGCTAACTGTCAAACCCTTTCTAGCTAAATAGAACATACAAAGGAAAATTCATACCGTGGAGTGACAGAGCAAATTTTGGGCCAAACAATGACCCATGAGACTGTAATCACAAAAAGAGCGGGAACCAGGAACAAAAAAACCCTATTACGAAGCTAATAATAGATTCGTGGTCGGAACGACCCTACCCGGTTGTTGAATCGGACTGGTTTTGTTTTGCTTCCTGAAAATTGCAGAAGGGCGAACCCTTGGCGACCAGCAACCTTGGGTAACCTGCACAAACAGAGGAGGAGCGGGTTAGAAGTTGGAAGTGCTGAAACAGGAAGGAGAAGACAAGGAAATACTGAAATAGAAACGAAATCACAGACACATTCATATTTACCTGTGATTGAAGAGGCGGCGTTATGAGAGAAGGCCGAAAACTGACAGACATAACCTGGTAACAAGGAGCGGGCACATAAGAACCTGAGAAAAGTGCAGAGTGGGTTATAGCATGGAACATTAATTTACCTCGGATGCGAAGAAGGTCGAATGAACCGAGCCATGAGCGCGGAGCCGAAGAACCATCCTGTCACAACGAGAAGAACAGTTACGAAACCAGAGTAAGCGAACCTATAAATCCATAACAGTCCAGAGCAACAGGGTCAACTTAGCTCGACTACAAAATAGTCATACCATAAGCACAGAACAGGAAATCGACAGGGTTGTCGTTCTCAGTGAAAAACCCATCGCATAGAGCAAGGAAAACCGGAACGCATCAACATAACCGCAGCAGAGCAGAACAGAGAGCCCGCAGCACAATTGCACAAATGAAAATGACAGTAGAACGAGGGTAGGGTTTGTCGAAAGGTGGGAGTGATCGGATCGAGGAGACCGACAGATGGCACCCAATGGCCGGCGCAAAGGACGGTAATAATTTGCGTAGAGATTGCAGAGTGGATCCAATCCACGGACCTTTGTCACATATTTAATATAACAACACAACAACTGTAACATTCATAAATCCATTAACATGTGTATTAAACCATAGTTGAAAAGATAGGTGGGACCTGTAACCTATCACGGTTACCAACAAGCGTTGAATTCATTAGTGGTATTGGAGCGAGTTTGCTGAACAGTAAACAAAAAAAAATGGAAGTTGGCAGAAGAGGAAGAGGAAGAGGAAGGGCAGTCCGAAGGGTAGCAGAGGAGGGACTGCGTGAGGAGATTCGAATTTTGCGTGAAATATTGACAGCAGTAGAAGCTGGGGGCAGGAGAAACCCAACAGATGATAGTGATGAAGATGTGGCAGAATTAGAAGATGAGTTTGAAGGGGTGACACCCGAACTCCGGTTATTAAAATCAGTTTTGCTATCCAGTCATAAGCCAAAGCACGATCTTTCCACTTATGACGGGAGTTTGTCCGCCGATGTATTACTGGACTGGTTGAGTGAAGTAAACAAGTATTTTGAGTTTGAGGAAACCAGTGAGGACAAACAGGTGAAGTTCGCTGCCACGAAGTTGAAAGGACATGCGTCCTTGTGGTGGGACAACGTTCAGGCGGAAAGGAAAAGGCTACATAAGCAGCCTATAAGGAAGTGGGCCAGGATGGAAGCGAAATTGAAGGAGAAGTTTCTGCCGAAAGACTATCAGATCATGTTGTACAGGCAGGTACAGAACCTGAAGCAACGAGAAATGACTGTTAAAGAATATACGGAAGAGTTTTATAAGCTGAATCTGCGGGCAGGGTATATGGAAGACACCCCAGAAAAGACAGCCAGGTTCGTGAATGGGTTGAGAGGGGAAATACTGGATGAAATTGGTATCCTCTCACCCAAAACTTTAGATGAAGCATATCAGTTTGCTTTAAAGGCGGAGGAGAAAATCAACCGGAAACAGAATGCCAGGAGAGGAGGTGGAACTGGCAGAGGCAGAGGTACAGGTTCAGGTGAAGAAGGCAGCAGCTCCAAATCTGCAGGTACAGCAGAAAAGGACAATAGCACTAGAGGAGGACGACCAGCCCAGCGGGGGAGAGGAAATGGTCGGGGCAGAGGATCTGTCCAGTGCTATCGGTGTCACAAGTGGGGGCACAAGTCTTATGACTGTCCTGAAGGTGAACCAGCAGGGGGAAGAGGAGCTTATGTTGCCCAGTCAGAGGAAGCTGAGGAATTGCCTCAGGAAGTGGAGAACGCACCAGAGACAGGTGAAGCTTTGGTGTTAAATAAGGTGCTGTTGAAACCAGCAAAAGAAGTTGCAGAACCTGACCAGCGGAAGGATTTGTTCCGAACAGTTTGCAAGTCACAGGGTAAGTGCTGCAAACTGATCATTGACAGCGGAAGTACTGACAATCTGGTGGCCATGGAGATGGTGGAGAAATTGGGATTGAAAAAGCTGAAGCATCCCACTCCCTACAAGGTGTCATGGCTGCAAAAAGGACATCAACTGTTAGTTGATGAGCAGTGTGAGGTGGAATTCCAGATAGGCAGGTATAAGGACAAAATTATCTGCGATGTTATGCCAATGGATGTCTGTCATATACTACTAGGACGACCCTGGCAGTTTGACAGAAGTGCAATTCATGACGGGAAAACAAACTGTTACAAGTTTGTCAAGGATGGGATCAAGTACACGCTCGTACCCATTAAAGAGGAAAGTGCAACAGAGACCAGTGGAGTAAAAGCGCTAATGTTGGGTGGAAAAGAATTTCTAAAACAGATTGAAGACAGTGAAGTAAATTTTGCTGTCGTAAGAAGACCAAAGACAGTGATACTGCACACACAGATTTCAGACTTGCCCAAGGAAATCCAAAAAATGTTGCAGGAATTTGGAGATATTGTGGTAGACGATCTTCCAGATGAGCTACCCCCCAGGAGAGGTATCAGTCATTGTATTGACTTTATACCAGGGGCTAGTCTGCCCAATAAAGCAGCTTACCGCATGAGTCCTAAGGACCACGAAGAAATTAGGAAGCAGGTTCAGGAATTGTTGGATAAGGGGTTGATTAGAGAGAGTATGAGCCCTTGTGCAGTTCCGACAGTTTTGGCTTCAAAGAAAGGAGGAGAGTGGCGAATGTGCACGGACTCCAGAGCCATTAATAAAATTACTATCAAGTACAGATTTCCATTGCCGAGAATGGACGATATGATGGACTGTTTGAGTGGGGCGGCTTATTTTTCGAAAATTGATTTGAAGAGTGGATATCACCATATCCGAATTCGGGAAGGAGATGAATGGAAGACAGCTTTCAAGACAAATGAAGGGCTGCATGAGTGGCTGGTGATGCCATTTGGGTTGAGTAACGCTCCCAGTAGTTTCATGCGCTTGATGAATGAAGTACTGAAATAATTTATAGGGAAGTTTGTAATTGTTTACTTGGATGACATACTGATTTTCATCATCCATCCATTTTCACCATGCATAGCTACTTTTTCATCCTTATTACATGTTCCTTGTAGAAGAAACACCCCCCAAAGGCTGACTGGCTTGCTCTCCTCCCTCAATTTCTTGCAATCTCTAGAATTTCTCTTTCAAATATTATTGATTGGAAAACATCATACAGGTGTCCAAAGCATGAGATTAGCAATGATCTCATGTATGATAGGAATTCGAAGCCCTCATCACATAAATCTATTAGTATAATATCCTCCGAGATGTCAATTAATGCATGTCCAAATGGAGAGTTGCTTCGAGTCATTAGCTCACATGTCTCACCTATAATCATATGTAAATCATTATATTATTTCCCACATAAATCCATGCATAAAATTGACTTTATTTTGCATGGAAGATGAAATGGTTCATATACTACTTTAGTTCTAAAGATAAAAAGTTGATTTTCTCTAATTTCTCATATGCCATGTGAAATACCCCTAGGGAAAATTTGTCAGATCAAACAATTATGTCCAATACAGATCCTTCTAATCCACTCTGTATGAGGGCATCTGTGTGTTTCCTCAAAATCATAACTAAATTTCTTATGTGGAGGATTATGCTCATGAACAAGACTTCCAATGGACTGATGATGAACTCCTCCTTCATATGTCAGTTGTGCTTTGAGCATGACATTCACAACTGAAAAGAAGGAAAAGGCTATAAAATTCCTTAAGGGAACTGCTACCACAATTTTGTATAGCTTATCTTCAAGATCAAATCTTCTTACAATTGTCATGATCCTTGCAATTTGTCTCTGAACTGTTGTAGGTAGTAGTTTCACTCCTTCAAAAATTAGTCCTTTGAATATTTCAACCCTTGTTGTCAGTCACTAAGACCAAAACTCTTGAAATCTGTTATAAATATGAATTCAAGAATTCCTCCAAGGGAAATGGACCTAGTTTATAATATGGAATTTTCACGAGGAGTACTTGATCATGCCTAGTAAGTTGGAAGTCCCCAATAGCAACATTTTCGATAGTGATCCAAACTTGTATGGAAAAATTAAATCAAATTCTGGTTAGTGCCTAAAAGTGTGGCAAGCATAACTCTTTGGCCTCCTGCAACAACAAAAAAAGCTCTGCACTACCACAAACTATAACACAAATATTCCTAATGGTAACTCCTAGTGACAATGGAAAAAATTTAAGGAAAGCATCAACAATTATCTTTCCATGTTTTCATTTTAAAATTTTACAATCATAAGTGGTGATTATTACATCTGGAAAATTTTTTGAGTGTTTTATGTCCAATCGTAATGTTGTGAATTCTAAATATGAGGGGTCAACAGGAACCAACTTAATACAAGATATTCCAAATGGATTTAGGTCAGTTGGGAAAGGTTCATCGCAAAACAATGATTTTTATTTCTCATACAATTTCACCCATGTATGGTTCATGTAATGGCATGATTTTTTTTTTCTTGATGCAACAAGCAGCACGTTAAAGAATAAATATCCATACGATATATTTCCACCTAACCTGTAGTCATCTAGCCTCCTTGCGACACTTTATAGGCTTGTTGACATAGTATCTGCTTCCCTGTAATTGTTGTCTCTAGTAACAATGTCTTATGATTAGGTTGCAGTTTTTCCAAACCCAAGGCATACAAAAGGCGCACATGAGCATAATTTTGACAATTTCTTAAGAACCTAATTTGATTTAAACTGCACAAATTGAGAGATAGAACTGACACATCATTTACAAGATGCAAAAATTTCATAAACCCTAATTGCCTCATGGTCATACAAGCACTAGGTTATCAGAGAATCTTGACCGTCGCAATGGACAGGAAATTGACCAAGGTCTTGTTAACGAGAGTTTAACCATCACAATTGACAATTCAGATGTCCGTTGAGACCTTGAAAAGCACAAAGGAACCCAAAATTCAGTTGTACAAGCTAAAATTTTAAGTTTTATTGTAGCAGCTACAACAATAAAATCAATCTAAATAAATATTAAATATTTGCAAAAATATAAATAATAATAATAAAGAATTGAAAAAAGAAAAAGCAATATATCATATATGTTATTTTAATATATTTTTCAATAAAATTTGATTGTATCATAATATATTATATTTTTATAATTTTAAAATATTATTCTTATTCCTTTACATGTTATTCTACTTTGTATTTTTAATATATTATAGATTTTATATATTAATAATATTATTATAAAGATTTTTAGAGTGTTTTTTTAAATTTTGTTTATTTTTATTATTTATAATAATATTAAAAAAATAATAAATAATAAAAAATTATATATATATATATATATATATATATATATATATATATAATTGTACTATCATATACTATATTGAAATATTATTCTTATTATCCTTGGGGTATTATGCATTGGTTTTTAAGTTGAATATTTATTAACTTAGTTAAACATTGGAAATATTAATCAATTAAACAAAGTATAACTTTGAAACTTTTTATTTTTATATTTTAAATTTATTTTATTAATATTTAACTGTCATACAATTGGTTATTAATATGAACATGTTATTTGCCAATGCCTTAATTTACACGCCAAAACAAAACAACGATACATGCTTTGCTGGTCTAAAAGCTCCATCCATCAATTCATGATGTTGATTTAGGACATATGGTTTAGTGTCGAATACTACGCATAGGTTACACCCTTTTCTGAAATACTTTATATTAACCATTAATTAAACTCATTATACCATATATTTAATTTAATGTAAACCTCCATGGTACGCTAACTGATGACTTCTCATCTTGAATGACTAGTCTTATTTCTTGAGTTATACGTTATTAAATATAGTGAAGCATATACTGTTCACTCATGAATTAAAATAAGCAAACCATTATTTAATATATTATTTTATAATTACTTTTCTTTTTCCATCTTTAATCTTTATTTTCACATCATTTTTAATAACTACTGATGCAGGAGCATCCAGCTCCGA
>JAXQQM020064937.1:0-63294 GCA_034641835.2 Pinus albicaulis
TTGAAGGAAGGTTTGACAAAGTTGCTACAAGAAATGATTCCTAATTGTTGGAACCCCTAATCCTACATGGGTAGGTGTGGAATATGAAAAGTCACAATAGAGTCCAAGTGACCTTGGAATATGAAACCAAGAGTCACACCATTGTACTATAAATGTACATCTTTGTATAATGGAAAATAAGAAAGCCTCACGCTTATCCTTCATTGTGTTGAGTCTCTTGTGTGTGTGTGTTTATTCTCCTCATACACCATGTGTGTGCTTCAACATGGTGTTTAACATGGTATCAGAGCGGGCGATTGCTGGCCCTGCTCCAAATTGAGTGAGCCATTTGTGTTTATGGCTTGTGCATATCGTAAAAATTCTTGGCGTTCTTGCGGCATTTAGAGAGTTTCTGCCAATGATCTTTGCCGCATTCATCCGTCAAAGATTTTCTTGACATTAAATAATCTGCTTTGAAAAAGAAGAAGCATTCATAATTTGTTTTGAAGAAAGACGACATTTCCGCGAGAATTCATAATTTGTTTTGAAGAAGAATAGCAATTGAGGAGCATTCTGCGGGTTTTTCTAAGCGCACATCATTACGCAATCTGCATTTAAATTAAAAAAATTACAGTTTGATAGGCATTTACGAGTTTTCTCTGCAATTTCTGAAGTTCTGCTGCTGTTTTAAAGTTAATTTCTCTACTCTCTGCTGTTTGAAAAAATAAAAATCGAAAATAAATAAATAAAAAATAATAAAAATAAAAATATTTTTCTCAACGCCCTTCGGCCCCCTGCAACTCTATTCCACCCAACACACTCTGCAACCTACCTTCACCGCCATATCTACTCACCTCATTACCCTACGCTCCAGAGGGTGAAGCTTTCACTCAAGCCCTCGCTTCACACATCTCACAACGCCTTCCTCTCATCCCACATACATGCCAATCTTCAATGTTGGCCCTCTTCCTCATTTCCTCTCGGCCTTTCCATTTATACACAACCCTACTTTTGCTTTGGCCACTCCTCTGCATGATAAACACAGCCCCCAAACCTCTGTAATAACCCCCTTGTGTATCGCTCCCCACTCTCTCCTACATCTCTACCTACACCTCTCCTTAACCACCCTCGCCTATCCAGCTACATGACACCGCCTCAGCTCCCTACCCGACGGAGCTCTCTCTCACGCCCTCTCGCCTCTGGTTCCTCACCTCACATATACACCTGCCCCCAGTTCCATCTCACCCTCTTCCCTCACGACAGGGCTCCTTCCTACTCCTTTCAACCCACAACCATGCCTCCCTTGGCTATTCCCTTTCTTGCTCCCCTCCCCTTACGGCATGCTCTACTCTGCAACCGGCCATACCCCACAGGCCTCTCAAGCTAGCTAATCCGCTCATGAGTCATTCTTAACCTCCCCTTTTTAACTTCATTTTTTTAATTTTTAAAACTTTTTAAAATACCGTCTCCTCTCTTCTAAATTCGTTCTTCATATTTAAAAAAAAAAAATTAATAACTCCCTCCATATAATACTTTCTTTATTTTTAATATCCGCCCTTCTTATATAATACTTATCCCCATTTTAATTAATTCCTAATTTTAAAATTCCCTATTTAAATTCTTAAAATTCCCTTTTTAAATTATTAATTCCCTTCCCTTTTTTAAATTTATTTTAAGCCCCCTCCCATTTCAAATAAATTTCCCATCCTTTTTTAAATATCCCCCTCTTTTTAATTAATCTCCATCCCCTCCATTTTAATTATTCCCATTAATCTATTTTTTTAATTAAAGAGAGAGAGAAAGCGACGAGAGAGAGAAAAAGGAAAGAAGCAGATAAAAAGAAAATGAGAAACGATCGTAGAAATGACATATGAGCAAATGGACGATGAAAACATACATAGTGAAAAGAAGATTTGACATTGTGTGATTTGTGGCACCAAGGGTGATTTTTTGAAGAAATTGACATTTGAAGACAAGTTTTCTATCATTCAAAATGCCATCATTCAAAACGGCTATTTGAAGAAAAAATCGGTACATAGTGTTTTAGTGCACATTTACAAATATTTTTGCGAGAGAATTTTGTAGTGAACTCACATTGTGAGTGGATATTGCTTCTTCATAGTTCTGATCGGTACTTAGTTTTGAAAAATTGTTGATTGCCCTCCATCATTTGAGGAGCACACTTTGTACTTTGAGATTTCCATAGTTGGAAGTTCTCTTGAGTCATTTGTATTTCTTGTTGCATCACATTGTAAACGGGTGCATTTTCGGTTGAAGCCGACACCCTTTCATTTTTGAGCCTAAGTTGTTGAAATGGCCAAAATCAATGAGGTATTAGTGTTGTTGAATAACCTCATTCATTCAAATGTTGATGATGTGATAAAAATGAGCAAGGATGCTCTTTGTAATATTCAGATTTGTTTACAAGATGCACAAGAGAAGATTGAGTTTTTGCAGTTGGAATCTCAGCTCCAACAAGATGAACTTCAGCCAAAGAGTCACCATTCTGAACCTGTTTCTGTTCAGAAGATTGAGAAGGACTCTCATCAGAAGAAAGAAGATAAAGTTGCAGATGATCCACATTCAGTTCCTTGTACTAGAGCAGATGTACATGCAGATGCAGTAGTTCAACCTGCACTTCTCAAGCCCATCATCAGACCTTGGGAAGAGCTTGTCCACAACAAGCACCGAACTGGTCTTGGATATGACAAGGATGTGTCCTTTCATATTCCAGACTACACCAAGCCCATCATATTTTAGAGTGCCAGATTCCTGTATGATAGTTCACCTACAGCTGTTCTAGATCCTGTTCCACAACAACATCAGATCATAAAAAGCCAACACTGTGATCGAGTTGGCCATATGAAAGATCATTGTTTTGAACTTCATCCATGCAAGCACTGTGGTCGGCACACTCATTCTTCACACAGATGCTTCAGACACAAGCCTCCTGCAAGAACCAAGATTCATCTTGGATGGATCACTTCTTGGCAATGGGCATCAGCAGCCAAGAAGATGTTTACGACACATGTTAGAACTTGTTCAAGAATATTGAGCAAACTTGCAGTTGAGTTTTCACCATCATCTCACCTTGTCCCTGACAGGGGGGAAAATGGTGGTCATGTACAAGCTTCGACGACAGATCAAGCGAGCCTGAGCCACAATCTCTTATTCCATGTTCAGAGTTGTAGCCAGCAGTTCAAGCGAGCCTAAGCCACAATTCGTCATTCCAGATTCAGAGATGTAGCCAGAGACACGGATGCCCATGAGCATGCCTTCGGTTGGTGGACAACATTAAACCATCATCTTTGGTTGGTGGACAACCTAAAACCACCACAGGTAGTAGACCTCCCTTATTTTAGGTCGAAGGTCTCCCTTTCATATATGAGGAACACTTCCTCTAGCAGAAGCCTTCAGCTTAGCAGCCTTCAGCTTCTTGCCAGCTTTGGTTGAGTTCTAGGAAATGCTACAAGCATTCCAGAGTTGTTGGTAATCCTAAAACCATCACAGGTAGTAGACCTCCCTTCTTTTAGGTTGAAGGTCTCCCTTTTTTATGAGGGACAATTCCTCTAGCAGAAGCCTTCAGCTTCTTGCCAGTTTTGGAAGAGTTTCGAGAACTGCAACAAGTTTTGCGTTCCAGTGTTTGTGGTCATCCTAAAACCACCTCTTTTTCCAACATTTCAGAGAGTTGATTCAGCCCAAGTGCTGCCATGTATACTTTGCAGATTTGTATTACAACTCTTTTCTTGGACTCACACATACCCCTTCAGATTAAGGGGGGATGTTGGAACACCTAATCCTCATGGGTAGGTGTGGAATGCGAAAAGTCACAGTGGAGTCCAAGTGACCTTGGAATGTGAAACCAAGAGTCACACCATTGTATTATAAATGTACATCATGTATAATGGAAAAAATAAGAAAGCCTCACGCTTATCTTTCATTGTGTGTTGATTCTTGTGTGTGTGTGTTATTCTCCTCATACACCATGTGTGTGCTCTTCAACATGGTGTTTAACACAAGTGGTGAAAAGGTAGTATATGAATCCCACGATGAGTACAAAAGAGATGTTAATAATGATTTCATAGACTATAACATTGGATTGAAGACCCATCATATTCCAAAGATCAATATGAGGAAGTTTGATGGAAAGGGTCCTGTAACATGGATACTACAGATGGAGTAATATTTTGATCTCCATAATGTGAAAAACACACAAAAGGTACCCATTGCAACTTTATATTTAGAACCCAATAAGTTTGTATGGTATCGATGGATTTTCTTTCATACAAAAATTGTCACTTGGTCAATTTTTACAAAGCAAATGATAACACATTATGAGGATACAAATAGCAACACCTTCTTTAGCCAATTGATAAATCTCAAACAAATGGGTTCAATGGTGGAGCACATTGAGGACTTCCAAAAACTCAATATATTGGTAAATGATATTCAAGAGGAGCACAAAATTGATGTCTTCGAAGGGACTTTAAATGACAATATCCAACATGAGGGTCACCTTTGGGAACTTGATTCATTGGAGAAGGAATTTAGGTTGGTAAGAAAAATTGAAAGCAAAATTATGGCGACAGTAAAGCCTACTCGATCCTGACTATAAAGAAGATGGAAGTTTTGCTACTCCTAACCTTCCACAACATACAAGTTTGAAACCACAACAATTGGAAGAAAAAAGAGCAAAAGGGTTTTTTTATAGTTGTGATAAAAAATACACTAAAGGTCATAAGTGTGCTGAGAAGAAATTATTTTACATAAATAGTGAGGAGGAGGAAGAAAATGAACAAGAAATTTCAAAATAAGAGGATATACACCAGGAACCGACCTTAGAGAAATAAGAAATGAATCTGACCATATCTTGTAATGCATTGGAAGGAGTTAACACTCCTCAAACTCTCAATATAGAATGACATATCAAGAAGAAAAAGGTAACAGTGTTGATTGATTCAGATAGTACCAATAATTTTATTCATTGTAAGATAATGAGAATTGGTGCCCTGTCATCAAACACTAGAGTGTCAAGTGATGGTTGAAAATGGAGGAGCTATAAATTGCTTTGGAAAGTGACATAATATGAAGCTAACCATGGGGGAATATGTATTGAATAGCCCAATGCTTTCCATTCCAATGGGTGCTGTTGATGTTGTACTAGGAGTTCAATGGTTACAATCTTTGGGTATGATAGATTTTAATTTTCAAGAAATTTTCTTGAAATAATTTTGGGAAGGAAAGGATGTTGAATTAAGGGGTATCACAGGGAAACCAGGAAATATAATCAACTCTAATGGCATGAAAAAGCTTCTAAAGAAATAACGATGAGGCGTAATTGCACAATGATGCTCACTATAGTTTCAAACATCGAAATCATATATTTCTCCAAATCTCCAAAAAGTCTTGGACAATCATTCCAAGGTATTTGAGACTCCCAAATGTCTCCCAAAAATTATTGATCATGATCATGCTATTCATTTGATTCCAGGAAGTGTTTCTCCAAACCTAAGGACTTACAGATATCCCTATGCCCAAAAGAGCGAAATTGAACGTATGACTGAGGAAATGATAGAGGCCAGTATAATTCAACCTAGTCAAAGTTCTTTCTCTTCTCCAGTAGTAGTGGTGCACAAGAAGGATGGAACATAGCACATGTGTCTAGATTATAGGGAGCTCAACAAGATCACTATTAAATATAAATTTCCCATTCCTATCATTGAATTATTGGATGAATTACATGGAGAAATTTACTTCACCAAGTTGGATCTCTGTTCAGGATATCATCAAATTAGAATGAATACTGAAGACATTCCAAAAAAATAATTTAGAACTCATGAGGGTCATTATGAATTTTTGGGCATGCCATTTGGCCTTACCAATGCACCTTCTACATTTCAAGGGTTGATAAGTTCCATTTTCAAACACTTCCTTAGAAAAATTGTGTTAATATTTTTTGATGATATATTAATCTACAACAAGTCTTGGAAGGATCATGTTCAACATGTTGATAGGGTGCTCAAACTCTTGGAGGAGAAACCATTATATGCAAAAACCTCGAAATGTTTCTTCAGAGTATGGGAGGTGGAATATGTGGGTCATATTTGATCTCATGAGGGTGTTAAGGTAGATCCTAAAAAAATTAAAGGCACTAAGGAATGGAAAATCCCCACAACCATAAAGAATCTGTGAGGATTTCTTGGGTTAACAAGGTATTATCATAATTTTTTTAAGAATTATGGGAGAATAACAACACCTCTAAAAAAATTACTGAATAAATATGAAATTTATTGGACTCCATAAGAAACTAAGGCCTTTTAACATGTTAAAGAGGCAATGTGCCAATTATCGGTCTTAGCTATGCCAGACTTCACAAAAACCTTTATTATGGAATGTGATGCCTCAGGAAATGGAATATTTTAATGAAAGAAGAAAGAATCATTACTTTCAAAAGATGTCTAATCAAAGTAAATTATTTAAAGAAATTGCGACCTTACCTAATGGGAAGACACTTCAAGGTAAAAATAGATTATGATAGTCTTAAATAATTTTTGGAACAAAGATTATCTTCATAAGAGCAGCAAAAATGGGTCACAAAGATGTTGGGCTATGAATTTGAAATCATCTACAAAATAGGGAAGCTAAATTTTGTTGCAGATGCACTCTCAAGAAAGGATGATGATGTGGAAGCATTTCTTTGTGCAATTTATATTATCCAACTATATTGGTTAATCGAAGAAAGGGAGGAATGGAAGAATGATGAAGAAGTGTGGACACTCATTCAAAAGCCGCAACAAGATCCCAGTACATCTGATACATTTAGCTGGAAAAATGATTCATTATGGTACAATTATCACTTATATATTTGTGAGAATTCCCAACTAAAACAAAATATTCTTTTGGAATTGCACACCTCTCCCTTAGGAGGACACTTAGGATTTTTAAAACTTACCACAGAGCCAAGAAAGATTTTTTTTGGGATGGCCTTAAACCTGATATTCAAAATTTTTTGGCGGAATGTTTGGTCTGCCAAAAAAATAAAGTTGAGGCAATTAAGACCATGGGTCTGGTACAACCTTTATCCATTCAAATTCAAAGTTGGGAGGAGGTTTCAATGGATTTTATCACAAGTTTAACCAAGTGTGAAGGAAAGAGTATCATCATGGTGGTAGTTGATAGACTTACCAAATATGCACACTTTTGTGCATTATCTCATTCATTTAAAGCCAACACAGTTGCTACTGTATTTATGGAAAAAATTCAAAAGATACATGGAAACCCAAAGATTATTGTAAGCGACAGATATCCCATTTTCACTCGAAATTTTTGGATGGAATTATTTTCTTGTCTGGGTACTCAAATAACTCATAGCTCATCTTATCATCCTCAATTTTATGGGAAACTGAGATAATGAACAAATGTTTGGAAGTATATCTTTGTTTCTTTTTATCTGATAATAAACACAATGGGTCAAGAAATTACCTCTGACTGAATGGTGGTATAATACTTCCTTCCATACTGCAGCAAAAATGAACCCATTTATGGCACTTCATGGATATCATCCACTGTCCATCACATCATATTTAACAGAAAATTCTAAGGTTGAAGTAGTGGAAGATCACATTGAACATCAACAACAAGTTCTCCAACTCTTAAATGATAACCTCACTTTGGCACAAAATTGAATGAAACAACATGCATATCAACATTGCAGCGAAATAAGTTTTGATGTAGGCGACTAGGTATTTTTATGACTACAACCATACAAACAAATGTCCCTCAAGAAAGCTAAGAAGGATAATAAATTATCGCAAAATTATTATGGTCCTTACAAGGCATTGAAAAATATTGGTACTGTGGAATACAAATTAGAGCTTCCTGCATCTTCCTGAATGCACCCAATTTTCTATGTTTCATGCTTAAGAAGGTTATAGGTGAGAAGCTACTAGTTTAAACAATATTTCTAGAACTTGGCGAGGAAGGAAAAATCATATTGGAACCTGAAGCAGTCACGAAAAAAAGAAATTGATAGCTACGAAATCGATCGATTTTAGAGTGTCTCATCAAGTAGAAGAACTTACCTGCTAAATATTCCACATGGGAGGATGAGCATTTTATATAGAATCATACTACTAAAGCGTTAAGGATAACATTTTTTTGAAGCATAGGGGCATGTTAGGTCCCCATATTTTTATTGTTGTGCCCTTACATTATTATTGTTACATAGGCTCTGATTATATTGTGACCCCTTAGACTTCTATATATATAAAGTAGGTTTTTTCATTTGAATCATCCAAGAATTGTTCATTTATGTATTGTAAAGGAGGTTTCCCCCTCAAAGTGTAGAATTTTTAAGTCGTTGATCTATATTTTCTTCTATTTTGTGAGTTGGTTGCATAACAATGCCTCTCTTGTTTTATGCTTTTATGTGTTTCCAATATTTTTGTTTTTTTTCCTTGTTATTTAATTTCTAACATAAGTTTAATGTTCTCTTCATCAACTATTTTTTGTAAAATAATATACTAGAAATTGTTTTTTTTCTCTAGTATATTTTCCCATATGGTAGGCCAAAGAATGTCAATAACTCTTAACTATTGTGAATTCATGAATTATAAATAGAGAACTCAACTTATGAAAAAAGAAAAAACCTTCAAGTATCTAAAGCAAATTAAAAATAAATGCATGGTGAAATAAATTGCCATCCATACCTCTATAGAGATAGAAATAATAATAAAAAGTCATGTTCCTCGTTGGTCACTATCATATGAATGGGACACAAAGCTCATAATATTAGCACATGAGATATTATAGAAAACACATGGGTAAGATATAGATAACCTAGATATACAAGTTAATACATGAACTATTACAGATAACTCATGGGTAAGTTATAGATAAATTTCATATACAAACTAAACATGTAATAGAAAGTCTTATATAATAATATCCCTATATATATAACAAAAAAAAAACAAATTGTATGAGCTTTGTGAAGTAGAAAAGATCATTATATACATCCTAATGATATAATTTGTACAAATTCATGTGTATGTGTATATTAACCAATACATACCAAGGGTGACATAAAATTAGGTGCTTGGGGTACTAGGTCAAAGAGATTATCTAACTTAAAGTGGTGAATGTGATGAATTCAACTAGAAATAACAGAACTCGATGTTCATTCTCATCTAAAGAAACATACTTTTGTAATAGACTAAATTCTTCTCCACAAATATGAGTAACTCATTGGTGTGAAAAAAAAAATTAGATTGTGTACTCATCTCCTTATTTATTAAGGCTTTGGAAAATTACATACATGGAATTCCAAGGAGATTTGACAAAGACTAAACATTACTAACCAATAAATAATAAATTTTTTCTTCATTTATATGGTTATATTTTCAATCATATATTACATTACCTTTGATATAAATAATAGATTCTTAAGTATCTTTTAAACTACCCCATAGACTTTAATGAAAATAAAGTAAAAAATAAATACAAAATTCTATCCCTAGATGAATGGGCGGTATATGTTTGTGAACCAAATGATTGTAGTTTTATTACATGATTACAATTACAAGTATCATATGACCTTAAACAAAAATTAATCATATGTTCAATGTTACTGTTATGAATCTTGCACCTTAAAATTGATAATAAAACAATAATTATAGTCTTCTTCGAGGGCGAAACCTCCTCTTACAATGAATACAATGTAATGTCTTCTTAAAATATATCTAGGAGACAAAGGGTACAATTATAATAAAATGAAACCATGAGAGGTTCTAGCCTACATAACAATAGAATGTAATTACTTAATATATATGGCTTAATAAGGGGATTTAGGTTTAACATGGGGTTTATAAGTGTTTTCCTCAACTCTTGACTATTTTTTGGTGTTTCTACATGAAAAACCCATATTCCCATGGTGCTTCTCCCACTTGTAGGTTATGTTATGGTGTTTTTGTTGCTATGGAGTACCAAAGACACCTTCCTTAGAGTTGATTGTTGCCTATAAGGAAAATACAACCAATTGGTTGTTGTTAGTGGAAAAACATGGGTAAAAAAAGCATTGAAAGTAATGTAAACAATGCATAGATAAACATAAACTAAAAACTATACTATATAACACATGAACAATGCTTAATGAAGCAAATACATCAACAAAGTAATGGAAAATGGTTCCCTTTATTGACTGTTGATGATCTGGATCTTGGGGGGAGGCCCCTAAGATATAAAAAGTTGAAATGGATCTGACAAGATCTGCAAAATTAGAATGCTAGAAAAAAGAGAGAAAACATTGCAAATAAAACCACAAAGAAACTTGTTTTATTAAAGCAGAGAATAAATGTAGAAGCTACATTGTGGTGGACAATCTGTCCTTTTACAAAGTGAGGCTTGTTATTTATAGCCTTTTTTTTGAGTTACAATACTATGGGTAGATACCATAGGTGGATACCATGGGTAGATACCACTTACAATACCATGGGTAAATTCCATGTGTAGATGAATACCATGGGTGGATACATACCATGGGTGAATGAATATCATAGATAGATGTCACTTACAATACCATGGGTAAATTCCATGGGTGGATGGATAACATGGGTGGATGAACACCATAGGTGGATGCCATTTTCCATTCAGATCAGTTGAATGTAGACAGACATAATAGATGAATAAAAGACACTTGGAGAGAATTGTTTGAGCAATGGTGCTCAAATATACTCAACAAGGAAGTTACTTTCTCAATCTCTTTACAAGCTTCCTCTCTCTCTCAAATAAGTGTTGAAGACTCTCTCGATGATGAAATCCTCTTCTCAATGAAATTTTTGATTGTTAGGGATTAATTTTGGCAGCATAATAATGCTTTGCTTCTTGTTTTTTAGCTCTCCTTGAACTTTTATTTATAGAGTTTCTTGGACGCTCCTCCTCCCCTTGGCTCATGAATCTAGTGGTTCACCTCATAAATGAGATGAGAGATACCATTTTCTTTACTTTAAGGCTTCTTGGGGCTCAAGGCTCAAATTTTTCATCCAATCATGTCAATATTTGGAGTGTTTCTCAAGCAATTTTGCGGTTTGAGGTGTTGAATTTATTTTTTGTGACCGCGTGACTATCGAAGAAATAGTTGCACGATTGTTAATTTCTAATAATGGTGCACCCACATGGTTCAATTTTTTAACTTGAAATTTAGGAAATATTTTAATTTTTGGTCTTCATGGTGATTCCACCTAAAAATTTCACTTTTGTGTCTGTTGATCACTGAATTTGAGTGTCTTCTAATGCATATAGATGATTGTACAATTTTCACATCATAACAATTTAACCTTGATGTATGAGGTTAGGAGAAAGTGTATAGCCAAAATACATCACATTTTTTCTGATATGACTGAGAGTATTACTAACTTCTTCATAGATAGAGAAAATTGCTGTGGATATGATTAGGGAAAATCCTTGACAAGGAAATAAAGAGAACCATGTTCTGAAGAAACAATGACACAAAAGTGTAAATACGAGGCGAGAATATCCCCTGATCATTATGATGGCTATGAATAAGTATTACAATCACACAAGAAATGGTACTATCAAGTTAGCATTCATGTGGATAACATGCTAATGGTTGATGGCGATAACTGCGCATGACCTAAGGGGCACCTTTAAAGAATAAAAAAAACTAGGTGTGCCCATGCATCAAAGGTGAAGCATTGCTGAATGAGGTGCTCAGTGATGCATGGGTCTTTGACTCTGGGTACCTCCCATGCATTGAAATGTAAGCACTACTAAATGAGGTGCTAAGGGATGCATGGGTCTTTGAATAAATGAGAGAAATATAACGGTCACAAAGCATGATACTACCTTGAAAAATTGTGTTGGTTTCAAATTTCAGGGAGACCGATGACATCAATAGACAATAGTGATTCCCACTGTTCCAACCAAGGTTGTCCTAGAAATGGGGGAGAAACCAAGGTACTGATTCTATCCTCGAATATGGGTGTTGAAGTTGATAGGAAAGAAGTGCCAATCACCCAAAAAGTTTATCTGGGGAATTGTGGTCGAGGAATGAAGATGGTTGTAATGTGGTGGGTCATAGCGGTATGATAACATGAGCTGAGAGTATGGGTATCTATGGAAAATTTCCCAAGGTTGGAGCTGTAATGCAAGTGGGTGCAATCAAAATAATTCTTTTGGGGGAAATTACCCTAGGGTCGGTAGGACATCCAGGGTGGGTATGAGCATGTTCTGATTGTCATGGTAAATAATGGATGAATATGGATCATGGTGTGGTGGTAAAAGCGAGCTTGAACCAAGGGCGACTAGGGACTACCGTCAGGTAACTGACACAAAAATATGGGTGGGAATCCTTTTCCTAAAAAAAAAATTGTACATTTTCCAAAAGAATGTAAAAGTGGTTTGCGATGTACAAACATGGAGACGGGTGCCCTAAGAAAATGGTGGTCTATGTGATGCAGGTAGGTTTTTTATTTTGGGAAGGGGTCCCATTGGTTGGTCTTGGTGTGAGGCAGATGGGCTATTTCTAGATGGAGGGATGATAGGAAAAATGTAGAATGTAGATGCACACTCAGTTTGATCTAATAATGAATAATAATGGTGGCCCGGGAGAGGGGTTAGTAAGAAATAAGTAAATAAGAGGAGAATGAGGTTGATCTTCGAGACATGCTAATGAGATGGCTCATGAGCCTGAGGGAATGGTCATGGATCCTGATAGTGTAAGGTGAAGTAAAAAATGAAGTGATCCATGTATAGGGGGTACTATCGACTGACATGGATGTTTACCAGGTGTAGGTGGAAGGTGGTGATAAACATGGTCGAGATCATCACCCTATGGTTAATTTCAGAGAAGTGATTTCAGGATATGCAAACCTTTCATGTGATCCTATCATGTTGAGTGGAGAATGATACCTTAAATTTAAATTGTCACCAGGGGACTGATTTTGCTGAAAAACTGTAGGAGAACCTGCAACTTCGACACCCAATACCCCATGTGAAAACATGTTGATGAAATAATAATATATGAACTAAAAATGCACTAAACAAGATGACTCAAAAAATGGCAAGGCACACCTTATGGGTACTCTCAAAAGTGAAACGAGACTAAAAATGAGTATGATGTTGAAATGGAATGGAGGGTACCATGATTTACATGACGTCATCATGATCCCAACATTGTTGATAGTTCAGTAAAAGGAGGCCTTGAGCTCCTTAAGGGGCCTATGGAAGGTGACAAAGAGGGATATATATAGGGGAAATGGGCCATGCCAGCTCATTTATACTTGCTGATGTGTAATCCATAGCATGATCCACAAGCTATTTTCTTCTATAGCGGTCAACCAGAGCACCCAGGTAGCACGCGAGGAGAGCTGGGTAAGAGGTCATAACCCTAAATTTTTGATTTTGGTAAGACTGGGTCGAAAGGTCGTACAAGATGGAATGTATGAGCCTTTTTTAGAGAAAAAAGAAAAACCTACATGGGAGAATGTGAAATAGTTGCATGATGCACATGACTGTGGGTGAGATAATTACGAGGTCTCCATGGCGAGGACCTCGTAGGTTTATGAGCGATAGTCGCACGAAGCACATAAATGTGTAAGGAACAATTGAATCCCTCACGTGTCTATGTAAAAAAAATACGCACAACTCAGGGGTTGAGGTTCTCATAGGTAGAAGGGTGACATTCACGCAATGTGTGTGACTGTATAGTCAAATTAAACACGGTATCGCGTGCCCGTTTTGGTAACATACAAGTGACTGTGCACCTGTTCTCAAAACAGCCATGTGATGCTGATAAAGTATAAATTTCCTAGCCTCGAGGATGATTGTTTGATTTTCTCATGCTTTGGGTAGGATGGGTATGGCATGGTGTGAGCAGGATTGGGACCATATCTGCATAGTAGTGGTGCATGATGCATAGGCTAGAGGATTGTTGGCTAAATGGGGGTCACTAAAGTTGGTTCATAACTCTCTGCAGAGATCGCAAGAGGAATTTTTAAGTTTCGTGATTAATAAATGGAAAATAAACTAATAGGTGATCAACATCAAGGGTTGTAATGTGAAATTCACCACTGAGGTGGATTTTTATTTTGTGACTGGATTAGTGCCTCGAGGTGAGGTACTACTGACACCGCTCCCGCATATTTAGGTGGATCTGACAACATGGGTTGAGCTTCACTGGGGAGTCGAACCATTCTAGGAGGGGTGTATCCATATTTTTGTTATCTTGGATGTAGTTGAGCGAGAGACATCAAATATGATTGTACTACTACTAGGGACAACGATCCCTAACTGGATTTCAGGGCCATAACTTGCAGTCCTCTAGAGACTTCAGGGGGGCATGTTTTATGAATAGGCAGGCTTCCTTCATAGGAGGATGACGACTCAACTAATATAGGTTCGCAGGGGCAAGGTGAGGAACTTCTGCTATGGCAACTTGATATGCAACATTTTGTATGAGGGTTGTGATGTTGCACCCGACGCTGGAAGTGTTGCTTGGGCCACAAAGAGATCCACACATACAACAATGTGCACCTGTGATGCCACGAGCAGTTGGAGGTGAGGTAGGGTGGTACTGGATGCCCATAGTGGAGAGTTTGGTGGTTTTCCATCCCTTAGGTTATCATGGAGTTTCCCTATGCTAGTGTGGAATTCTGTGGAGATCCAGAGATGGGATTACCCCCAAGCGATGTTTGGGGCCTGACAGGTATGTGATTGTGATTTCTGCATTATGATGGTTTACATGTATTTATGATATATGATATATGTCCATACTGATAAAATGTATGCTTGATTGCAGAAGTGGGACTTACTGGATATCCATTGGCCAGATTGGTGGGAAATGATCCTCATCATCCAGGTGGAGCTAGTGCAGCTAGTAGGCCACAATGATGGAGAGATGATAGAGTGGAAAAAGACCTTGAGAGATCATCTCGACGCTGATGTCTAGATATAGTTGGCCCTTCTAGGGAGGGGGAGGTTTCATCTCTTCATGCTGAGGTGGAGAGACAAAGGGGGTGTGCTAAGGCCGTAGAGGCACGTGTAGGGGTAGCCAAGGATGCATGGGATCGGGTGACAACACTACTCCAGGGGATGCATGAGGTTGTACGGGCGATGTTATATGAGGAAACGATGGACTGAGATAGAGTGAGGTGTCCTATCCTTTGTCGACTTGCAGCAGTAGTATTGACTGCTCGACCTATTTTGGTTCTAGTACTGTGTGAGGCAGGAGGGTCTCGTGCAGGGAATGCAGGTGGTGATGGGGGTGTTGGGTCCTAACCCTAGATCCATTTTTTTAATGTAACAAGGGAAGCACCCATTATGAGGATTCTCCCTTTTTGATGACTCCTTTTTTCTCTCTCTATATATATGAGTTCAATTTTTGTGACTCCCATGATGTGTCTATGGGATGTGCTTTTCATACATGTGATGTAATTTTTCATTTATTTGATGGATATATTATTTATGATTTATGTGTCTCAATGATGATGTGATACATGCTAGTCTAGGATTTGATTAGTTATGTGGTTGACTACATGATTTTGATTTCTTGGTATATGTGAAAATGTGATATGATAAAAACCATGAGCTAACCTTTGTGCCTGAAGATATTTTCAAAATATGAAAGGTGTTGGCTTTAGGTGCCTTGACCCAGGTTCATTTTTAAGTTTTTCTAAAAAACCCCTATACTACTGGCCCTTTCGGTTATGGCCGGCTTGCGTGGGTCAAGATCTCACCCGAAGTAGTATGGGAGGGTGCTGGAACAAGGCTTTCGCACCTAGAGAGAGAGAGAGAGAGAGAGTTAGTAAAAGGGGGTCCCCCGTTGCGAGAGAATGTGTCTCGCGTAGAAGACTCCGGGTCGGAAGAGCGTGTCGGGTGTTTTCCGCTGTAGTCTAGATTCACGTCGGCATTTACGCTCTGCTCCGAAGGGCAGAGAGTCTCACCCGAGGTGTGTCGTGACCCTACTGTGATCGAGAGTAGATCAGTATCATCCCCCCAACATCCAAATAGGTGAACCAATGCTAAACTAAGGACTTAAACAATCATGACATAATATTCTGTAACATACACTCTTCAGGAAAACAGTTAAACCAACGATAAACAAAATTTTAAACACAACTAATAGAAGCACTCATTCATACTCAGAATCACATAGCAAAACAACCATCTTGGATATATTAATCATCAACGGTCAGAGGCAAACTATTACAAGGCTCGGCTACATACGAGCATAAAACATAACAAAATACAACACATCCCTAGGGACAGAGAGAAACTACAGTAACCCAGAAGAGAGGAGAACAGTGCAACCCGATAGAGCTCTCCTATGGCTCCCCGTTGCCTATTCCCATCTGTGCCAACTCCTTCCTCCGTTGGCTGGTTGCCTATTTGTTCTCATGCCCACGCGACTGACAGTTCTTCCCCCTTTCTTGCTCAGTTGTCTTTCGTTTCTTTCTATCCACCGGGAGTTCATTGCTTGTTTCCTTCTGCACCCTTCCACTGTCTATGCTTGCTCCCGCAACCACCGCGATACCTCGTCTCTCCGATCCTTCGCAACCTTTGACACCTTTCCCGCCTACCGAGGTTGCGTTCCACCACGTGCTCGCTACCACTCAAAATTCGTTGATTTCCAAAACAAGGGCCCCAATAAAGCCCCCGACCATCCTTGACTCGTCCCGGGTCAATTGGGTCCCGAGCCCTCTACCTCCATGGGCCCGCCTGACCCCGTGCCCTCGTTTTGGCCGCGCGCCTTTCTCTCATCGTTCAAACAAGGGCCCCAAACTCGGGACCTTGGCTCAAAGCCTGCTTTAAGCTCGGGAAAGTTGTTTGTGCTTGCCGCCACCCTTTGCAAAGAATCCCTCATCAATCTCGTGATTTTTAAGCTGCACACCTCCCCGATGATCGTGCACTCTACTTGGCATCGTGTTGACCCGGTACTCCCGCCCAAAGGCCAGTTGCTGCATCGTTTTGGCGTTGATATTTACGGGCTGTCGAAGCTTTCGGATTGCTTGTTTGGCTGCCGTCGAAGTCTCCTCTATTTGTTGAATTTGGACCTCTAGCATCCGCCTGGGCATACAATTGGTCCAGCCTAGTTAGGTCTATGGCTTCCTATATTTCCTTGGAGATTTGTTGTAGTTGGGTCGATATCGGATGTGCCTTCACCGTGAGGGCCATTGATCATTCTTAAAGACACTTCAGTAGGTCATATGCATCTCTGGCTGCAGATCGAGGACTCTCGCATCTTTGTTACTTAGCCCTATCTTTTTGATATTTGTGCCGTGTACACAATCGGCCGGGCCTGGGCAAAGGCAGTCAAGTGCCGCCAATTCCGCCTGGAAGTTCCATGTTTTCTCTTGGTGGAGGTTTGAATATGCCACCTTGAGGTGGATCACCCATTCTTACTACCTCTCGTTTTTCTCTTTTACGCCAAATTGGTATTTGACCGTAGTTGGCGTTGAGCCTCGAAGATTTCCTTCTTTTCGACCACATTTCACTTCATTTTCTTTGTCCCTCATCAATTACAGGCTTAAATGATTAATAGGATTAATTAGGATTACTTTCAGAATGTATATAATGACTAACTTGCTATGTTTTCATGATTTTGTTATTGTAGCAATTTTTGACTAGACTGGCTATAGAACATAGTCATTCTGTAGCCAGTCACCTATTCCGTAGCCATTCTCATGTTTACGCAGGTTCCAGGTGTCACCACAAGGAAAAATGCATATGGTCATATTCCACGTCACTCCCCCATCATTTCTTGCTCCCCACGAAGTCTGAGCTCGAGTCTACATGCGGTTATGCATGTGGGAAACCAAAACTAGGTGACATACTTCTAATAGGACAAGGACTGTACAGATGTCCTTAATCATAGAATGAGGCCACCACCAGAGTCCTAGTTCAATTTTAGTTTGAAAATACAATTATTCCTGTTTTATCTCAAAGAAAATTATGTAATTTTGTTATAAGTATGGCTCGGGAGACCGAGAAACAACTTAGCTAGATTCATGTTTTATTGCTAGATCTCTGAAGGCTGTAAATACTCTGTTTTGAAGAATTTCTCCTTTAATGAAAGAATCATCACTTTATTGCAATAGCTGAGTCAATATTGAGTAGATTTTCGTGCTAATCCTATGGTAGAGGGCCCTCACTACCTGAGAAGCTTTGTTCATATGGTTTAGATAAGTAACTTAGCCTTGTTTCATTCTTAGTTTAATTCATTTTCTGAACTTTGTGTTTTTATACTTACTTGCAGTGGATGCCACAGTTAGTCTTATCCTTACAAACTCTGCCAAAATATCACTCACATTGGATGGGATATAACTGTAGTATTTAGGAGTTAGTTGCATTTCTTTGAACTTTATGATTTTGTGCTCGATTACATCAGTTGTTACAGCTAGTCGTGATCTTATAAACTCTTCCAAAATATCACTAATTCTAGATGAGACATAGCTATGGTGTTTTAGAGCTTTGTTGTGTTTTGTTGAATTGTATGCTTTCATGCTCATTTACATAACATGTTGCAGCCAGTCCTGTTCCATAAATTATTCCAAAATACCACTAATTCCGAATGAGACAGAGCTGAGACATTTTAGTGATTAGTTGCATCTTTAGTCTAGTTGTAGTACTCCGGAGGTAGATGTCACTCTAGTTTAATTTTGTCACCGTGTTTCAAGTTTGATAATGGCACTCTAGTATAACTCTGTTCACTGTACTTTAAGTTAGATTAGTGACATTCTAGTTCAGTTCCAGTTCACTGTATTTCAAAGT
The DNA here is from genome assembly GCA_034641835.2 of Pinus albicaulis. Classification (NCBI taxonomy): domain Eukaryota; kingdom Viridiplantae; phylum Streptophyta; class Pinopsida; order Pinales; family Pinaceae; genus Pinus; species Pinus albicaulis. The sequence continues at coordinate 18,766 of JAXQQM020064937.1, forward strand.
TAGGCTAAAAGCATTCTAGTTTAGTTGTGATCACTGTGTTTCAAGTTTGATCAATTGCATTCTAGTTCAGTGTTATCCATTGTTCTTTAAGTTGTATTAACTGTCAAAATTAGACTTCACGGCCTTCATTGTTTACAAACTAATCTTGTTCTGACTTTCTATTAATGCATCATCATATGAACAGGAATGAGTTAGTGATATCAGTTTAAGGCCTTGATTGTTCTGCAATCCTTTGCAATTTCACAATTAAGCCTTTCTTTCCAAAAACTATTTTAGAAAATCTCTAACTTTCGAATAAGGTTTAGTGGTGACAAGTTGAGCTGCAGAATGAATTGATCTTAGCATGACAAGTTAATTCAGAGTAGAAATCTTATTGTGTTACAAATAGTCTTTTTCCAATTGTGTTCCAATAAACTTTTAGCCATGGATGAGATTCTTTGTAATATTGTAAAGATGGTTGTTTACTTAGGAGAACCTAATTTGTGCTAAAATTGTCCTTTTCTCAAGATATTCCAACATATTCCTAATGAATGAATTGGATGAGTTTATGCTATGAGTTATTGAGTTCATGTTGTGATTTATTTTCTTGCTATGAGTCATTATCAAACTTTGCATTCTCTGTTCTCTAGTATAGGCTTTGCTCTGTTTTTAGTGTGACCAACAACTGTTATTTTTCAACATTTAGTTCTTTTCCTTCTTAACATAAAACCACAAAACCAAAAACATCATAAAAAACACTAAACACAACGTAGTGAGAAACAGATACCTAGGCACATATAGTGCACCACACTTCAGCAGTTTACTGACCCTGGTTGATAATTTATGACCTCAATTTAGGAACACTAAGTTGAGCACAACATTTTGGCACCGTTGCCGGGGAAGTGTAGCTAGGTAGCCTTGTTTCTTACCTCCCAAAAACAATGACATGCGTAGAGAAAGAGACTCAAGGGGTAGATTCATAAGAAGAAGAAGCTTGATTCCTAGAACACCACTTGTTTCACCAAGACCAAGAGCCAGCACACCTCCAACTCAAACCCACATTCCATCCTTTACTGATCCTAGACTTCCAGAGAACTTAAGATCAGATATTCCATTAGAAAGACCTTCCACTTTATCCACTGAACCTATCTTAGAAGAAGATCCTGAGACCCCTGCTGGGGACATAAACTTTTCAACTTCCACAGAAGAATAAACTATGGCAGAAGAAGGGGGAGGAGGATTTTTTAATGGAGAACACACACTATTTGGAGGGGGTAGAGGTAGAGGTAGAGGAGAAGGAGGTAGAGGTGCAGAAGGAGAAGGAGGTAGAGGAAGAGGTAGAAGAGAAATGGGAAGCTCTTTTGGGTTTCCTATAGTAGATGAAGAAACTAATACAACTATGAAAAAAATTTCACCCTCTGTCCTTCCAAAATTTTATGGACTTAAAACTGAAGATCCTGAAACCTTCCTATTTGAATTTGAAGTCCTATGTATAACCTATGACTACTTACAAGATGCTCAAAAACTTAAACTATTCCCTTCAACATTGAAAGGAGCAGCATTAAAATGGTTTATGAGTTTGATCAACAGTTCTATTAGGACATGGGAAGACATGAAACAAGAATTTTTAGAGAGGTATTTGGATTACTGTATGCCAGTCAACCATAAGGAGGAAGTGTTTAAAATGTTACAAAAAGAGGATGAAAATTTGGAAGATTTGTTGGAGAGATTTAACTACAACATCAAAAGAGAAAAAATGGAAAACTTAGACCAAGACACTTTGAAAGCTCTCTTGTTGAAGACAATTAGGGATGAATGGTTAGATATCCTTAACATGATGGGAAAAGGGGATATATCTCAGCTCACATTACCCGAAATAGCTGAATTATGTATCAACCTTTCAAGAGGGAAATCTAAAATTGTAAAAGGACCAAGGGACCCTCAAGCTACAATTAAAAAGGAACACCTCGATGATTTCGCCGACAGACACCCTGAGATATCAACCATACATGCCTCTACAAGTATTACAACCTTTGGTTCTCATTCCAAACCCTAAAAATGGAAGAAAACCCTTAAACTCAAAAAAGCCTCTGGGTACGCAGCTAATATGAGACTTACCTGCGTTCTTAGTTGAAATGAAAATGTGAAGAGGAACTACGTTCTAGAACATAATTTTCCAGTGTTATGCCCGCGGACTTCCTGTAAAGTCAAAAAAGCGCGAAATTAAACTGAAAAAGTTGAATTTTGGTCAATTCTAGAAGGTTCTAGATGAGATTTTTGGGGATGAGTACGCTTTAGTAAGGTGCATGTATCCCACACCTTAAGGAACTAATCCCTTGATGTGAGGAGCCTATCCCTTTGAAGGAGGGTTCTATCCCTTTAAAGGTGGAATCCTAACCTCCTCATCTGCTCTATAAAAGGAGGCATTGGGTAGCCTCAAAGGGTTAAGTGAAGTTAAGTTTTGATTGATATGTTGGAGATTGAAGATTAGAGTTCAATCTTTATGTGTGATTGAGCTGAAGTGCTGTTAAGATTTAGACTTCTTTCTGCTAAGCTTTTGAGAGGAAAGATCACATACCTCTTTTTGCTCCTGAAGGAAGAGTGCAAGACTTATCAAAGTAGAGGAGATTCCTGCTTCGGACCCCGGGAAGGCCTTTTGAACATCAAGGCTAAGGTTGTAAGGTTCTTCTGTATATTTTAAGATTAATACAATCAAGTTCTGTTTTTCTCAATAAATTGTCGTTCGATTGTTTATTTAAATAAGTTGTCGTTTGATCATTTATTTCATAGATTCCTTGATCACTATGATAGGTATGTTTTATGATTATTTGTTATACAGGTGCTATTGATATTTTCTTGTTTGTGATTGCAGATCAACGAAAGATGATACTTTCTTGCGACAAAAGAGCTCTTGTTGCAACGAAGGATTATTGATGCGACGGAAGCACTACGACCGCAAATAAGCATTTGGATCTAAGGTAGGATCGACACCTTCATAGCATTTATTTGTAAAATGAATATATCTAGAGAAAGACAAACTTAGTTGTTCGTTTGTTGCTAGATTGTCTTCTGACACTAGGGAGATCGGTCTTGTCCGCAAGAACGATTTATCCGTCCAACAAATTGGCAACTCCACTGGGGAAAGAAACTTGTTGTTTTTGGTTCTCTTTTATTTTGATTTGAGGAAAAGTTTTTCCTGGTTTTTGATTGATGGATATCTTCCTGGGTAGCTTAGGTTTTCTCTGTTTTTGAAAATTTGGAAATCTTTTAAGTTTTTCTTGAACTTTTCTGGGGACCGCACTTTGTTATTTTTCACAGTGCGGGCAGTTTCGCACTTTCCTTAAGTAAACAGTGCGGGACCGCACCTGTTACTTCTGGAAGCCTGCGGACCCTGTTAAATTTTTTGAAAAAATTTAGATTTCTTTTTTCTAGTTTAGATTAGATTTAATTTAGGATTCTTAGCATCTACCCAGATCTATATTTTTCTGTCAAAAATCTCTTGTTTCTAAATTTATTTCAGCCATTCTTCATCTCATCAATCTCCATTAAGTTAATTGGGTGTTTTGAGTCTCTTTTTTTGAGAAATTCTTAATTTGATTTCCTTTAGTCATTACTTGGAGGGGGGGCTAAATTGTGTATGAGTGTTAATCGCCTTTGAGTATTTTTATTTTTGATCTTTGGAACTCTCACCCGATTTTCTTGACTTGCACTTGATTGGTTCTTAGATTACATTAGAATCATCTTGTGTTTGAGAATTCTCTTGCATAGATCACATTTGCATAATTAGAATTCTCATTTTCAGAATATGAATGAAAAATGTGCATAGATTACGTTTGCATACTTTTCAAGTGAATTGTGCATAGATCACAACTGCATAGTTTACATTCTGAAAAATTAATTGTAGATTTAGATCAGTTTTCTTTGATTTGAATTTAGATGTTTTTATGCTTGTTTTAAAAACACAAAAATAAAAAATTGTTTTGGGATTGATTTGCATTAGTTTTTCTTGATAAAATTAGTGCATTAGAGAATTTGTTATATTTTCTCTTAGTGATCAATTTTTGCATTGTTGGAAGTGAATGGAAAATATTTCCTTACTTTAGTTAGGATTCATCAAATTGAAAAGATTACATTATCATATTCGATTGCATTCAGTTTTGGGTCGGGTCATAACACCATTGGTTTCATATCCATTTACCCTTTGAGTAATAATAGCCTAAATAACACAGCGCTTAATTAAAATTCATCTAGTAATTTTTACATTTTTAGGGCTCTTTCCACCAATCTAGCTCAGGATTAGTGCTTTGGAATAGGTTGTAGTTAAATTTCCAAAGCAACTAAAACAAACAAGTAGATAAATCTTGCGGTAGGAAATAAATCCAATTGTAATTGGTACAATCTGGGAAGCTTCTCTTAAAGGAGTTAATCACGAGATCATGTCCGAACCTTTGAGACAATCAATTCTATTTCATTGGGGAAGATAGAATATTTTGCGCGCATTAAAAACGGTAAACCTCGGATTAACCATTGTCGAGGAGCTTGGGGTCACTTGTCGGTAAACCTCGGATTGACCATGTCGAGGAACCTTCAAGGGGATTGAGCTTTGTTACTCTGCCCTTGCGCGTGGGATCGGATCGTAGACTGTTCCCCCAGTTGTATTTGTTACTGTTGGTAACCTTAGTGTCCATAAACTTAAGATTATTTCCTAAGGTGACGGTGAAGGAAAGATCTCACTGTACCTGGAGCAGACGTCGACTAAACTCACTTGGACTCTCTGGGGGGTTCTCTTCACTCGAGATGGTTTTGTGAAGAAAATTGTGACAGTCTGTTTCATTAAGCAGGTTGTCGGGGTAACTGTTCCAACTGCCATTTCTGCATTAAAATTCTACGATGTTGGATTTCATCACCAACTAGTGTTTTTAGTGCGGGAATCTACTGTTTGTGTGTGGTTTGACTCCTAGATTTGATAGCACGTGTTAATTTGTTTGTTTTTACTTTTAGATACCATAGGTGTGAATTGTGAATTTTAATTGTTAGGTGTGAATTGTGAATTGTTAATTTTAGTTTTAAATTGTTAATAAAATTCACTGAAGTTGAATATAATGGCAACTGGTCCGGAATTTACCAACCAAGGAACTCCTCTTAACGAGATTCCTAGTACTTTTCCTTGCTTTGGAAATGTTGGTCCTCCTTATATGGCTACTTTGTCATTACCTGGATTTACAATAGGTTTACCGATATGGTTATTTTCAACTTCGTTGGCCCCGAATACTCCAATTGTTCCACCTCAACCGGATGCTTCACCTCAACAGAGTTCACAATCTCAACATCACCAACCTTCTGTTGACCCTTTACCTTCTTCGCCTAATATTTATTCCTCCATTTCTTCCTCTTCGCTTGGTAAAAGCCTTGACACTAGTAACCAGGTGGCTAAGAAGAAGAAGAAAGGGAAGAAGAAGAAGAAGAAGAAGCAAGATAAGAAAGAAGTCAACCAACCAACCATGGATGTAAGTGTTAGTTGTGTTGAGGAAACCTCCAACATGCATCGTAAACCCAAATACCCTTGCAGGCTTTGTAAGGGTGACCACTTCCTTATCAATTGTCCCGGTATTCCTAAGGTCTTGGAAGTATGGTCAGAAAAATCTCATCAACTTTCCGTTGATCCATCAACCAGTGATAGTCAGGTTCCTGGGAAAAAGGGTAAAGTTAGGTTTCCTTGTAAGTTATGCAAAGGGAGTCATCAAACTCACATTTTACCTTACATGGATGAAGCCTCAAAATTGTTGGAAAATCTTACTGTTCCACATCAAGAATTTCCAATAGGTTACCGTAAAATTTCTCCCAACCTACCATCAACTGACGGAGTGATTGATCTAATTTCAAGTACAGTCGATCCCACTCTTCCATTGGAGAGTGAAACTCATATCACTTAGGTTGATGATCCATTAGTTGATCAAGTGGTCGATTCGATTTCACATTCAGTCGATCCCATTCTCCCTGTAGAGAGTGAACTTCATACCACTCAGGTTCTTCTTGTTACATCAGATTCTTCTACGCCGGGGGGCATTTCACCTGTTTCTACAGAACCCCCTCCAAGTACTAAGGTCTTTTCCTTTGATTGGAATAGACTGACAGAACCTCGTCTTCCTTCCTCCATCCCTTTCCAAATCATTGTGAAGTTTGGTGGTAGGGACATACACCGCACACAAGTAGATGAAGGTGCTTCTGTTAGTATTTTATCCTCAACTGCTTGGAAAGCTTTGGGTTCTCCTCATCTTGTGCCTATTACGCAGAATCTGAAAGCTTTTAATAGAACCATTAGTGAACCTTTAGGGATCCTTCCTAAGTTCTCTATTACTTTGGAAGGTAAAACTGTCTGTATTGATCTTATGGTAGTTCGAGGTCCCTTGGATTTCAATTTACTCCTTGGGCGAGACTATGTTTATGCAATGAAAGCTGTCGTATCGACACTCTTTCGCGTGATGTCTTTCCCTCATAATGGAAATATTGTGACTGTAGACCAGCTTTCATTCCCTAGTCTTGTTTCGACTACCAATAATATGACACCCCTAAATGTTCCTGATTCTAAAGTGGTATCTACCCCGCCACGGGTTAATTATGTGGCAACTAGTCCCATGTTTTCAATTACCGATGTAAGCGAGCCTCTCACTGTTTGCTCGTCTTCCTTTGACTTAGATCTGGTAATTGACATGGAAAACTCTATGGGATTATTTGAACATGATGTTCTTATCCCTTTTGAGTCCCTTGACATGTGTTCCTTCCAGAGAACTATTCTTCCTTCTGATGAAGACCTCTTGGAAGCCATGACCAAGGTGTGTCCATTGACATGTGTTTCTTCTAGTTGGAAGCCATACCGTTGGTCAAGCAGGAGAGTTCCTTTACCGTGTCAACCTCGTTAAAAAATGAATCGCTGATTGCGAGGAGAGTTCCTTTTACCGTGTCAACCTCGTTAAAATGAATCGCTGAGTGCGAGGAGAGTTCCTTTTATCGTGTCAACCCCGTTAAAAAATGAATCGTTGAGTACGAGGACAAGCCTTTTACCGTGTCAACCTAGTTAAAAAATGAATCGTGGCGACGAGGATAGTTTCTTTATCGTGTCAACTCGTTAAAATGAACATTTAGGAGAGGAAAGTTCCTTTTACCGTGTCAACCTCGTTAAAAAATGAAACACGTTGCCATGAGCATAAATTTTTTCCGTGTCAAGCTCATTAAAAAATGAAACAAATCCTTCCCTAATTGAGTCAAGTCTTTGACTAGATCTCGTAAATGTCAAGTCATATATTTAGGTTAGTTATTTCAGTTTTTGCATAATTTTCTTACAGTTTTAGGTCGGGTCTTTCATATGATCTCATAAATGAACCTTCATTCCATCTAGCTATTAATTACCAGCAGTGTTTTAGTTGAATGAAATGAAGCTAGGGGGGCATACGCTCTAGCAGTTATGCTTAGGGGGCATCAAGCATAGTTTTCTCTCTGTTTCAAGCTTGTGTAAAAATGAAACCACTCTGAAGCATAGTTTTTCTCTGTTTCAAGATTTTGTAAAAATGAAACCTATCTTGAGTCAATTTCGGTTATTTTCAAGACTCGTTAAACTTATGAAAATCCCAAGATTATTTTGCTATCTTTTATTCTTGTAAAACACATGAAAATGCCGAGTTCTTTCCGTCTTTTCCTGCTCGTTAATTAAATTGAAAGTCAGACACATGAGTACATTTTTATCCCTTTTTCGAACTCGTTAAAACTTACGAAAAAATGAAAGCCATGAGTACATTTTTATCCCTTTTTCGAACTCGTTAAAACTTACTAAAAAGTGAAAACTTGGAGTCCTCTTTTAAGCCCTTTTCAGACTCTCTAAAAATGAAAATATTGCCGAGAACTTGATTATTCGAGCTCGTTAAAATAAATGAATGATCGTCCCTTCAGTATAAGTTTACCCCTTTTACAAACTGAAATGGACTATTTACGAAAAAGGTATACGTTGACTAATTACAGTCAATAGAGTTCTCCCCCGCATTATTTTATCCTTTTTCGGGCTCGAGAGACTAAATTTACGAAAAAGTACCCCCATGGAGTCTTCTTAAGTTTTTTCTTCTGACTCCCTAAAATTGAAAAACACCGAGTTTCTCCTATACCGGACTCGTTAAAATTAAACAGTAAAGGACCCATTCAATTTTCAATGAACGAACCACTCCTTCTTAGGGTTCGAATCTTAAACTAAGTTGGACTCATCCGAAGGATGAGCTTATAAACAAGCAAATGTTATCCTCCTCAAGCTTGTAAAAAATAAAGCGGTACTTGCCAGAAATGGTGGGGGAAAAGAGAGAAAAATGAACTTGTTTGTTACATTTTGATTATTTGGAAAATCGTTAACCACTCTTGAACACGACACTTTTTGTCCACCTGGGTTGGGAAATCCTTTGCCTAACAGTTAATCAAACCTCATTTGAAAGTCTTCATCCGGTTTTTGGATATTAGCTTTGGGTCAACTTCTACCAAGCCATCTACAGTGTCGTTATGTGTTCAAGAGGACAATTCAAATAAACCATTCATCTGCAAAATATTAGTCATCCATTTTTTACCATCCCTGAGTCAGTCCTTGCCGATATATTTTCAAAACTTGATCTATGATTTCGTGTTGTGGGCTTGCCTATGACAGATCACTTTCTATCGACGACAGCTCATTATCTAGGAAGTTGATCCAGAAATCGTCAGTACCTTGAAATCTGCATGCCTCAATGGCAGGTTTCTCGCCTTCGACGACAGGTTGCATCATTGACCTTCGATCGAATGATTTCGTGAGATGTTCGACTTCAACTCATTCATTCACATTTCATGGATTGTACTGAGTACTTTGAGAGCCATTGACATTACTGGTGGTTTCTCTCACACTTGTTAACAGTTTTCATCATTGAATGGTAATCAAGTGGTTTCTACCATGTTCGACTTCAACACATTTATTCACATGGATAGAATCGTACTAGTTCGAGATGCGGAAATCAAGACCCTGGATCTAGTTTCTACCATCCAGGCTACGAGGAATTTTGTTATCATTTATACAGTGGACTATTTATAAATAGATGGCTGCGTCCATGCTGTGTCTACATTATTGATGTAATATTAAAATCATTTCTGTATCAGAACAATTTTAGTTAGTTTTTGATCTGAGTATGGGAATGCCTACCTCAGCGATGATATGATTACATATATATATTTTGCATTGAATGTTTTTACAGGTTCCGATCGGGGTGTCCATAGGATGATCCTTGAAATGATAAAGTACTTCACTCTTCATATATGACAGACTTCATCTTCATCTATTCCAGACTTCGCACTTTAGGGGGCAATCTGTTACACTAAAAAATGTCACCTTGACATTCTGCTGACTGTATGAGCTCATTAAACACTCATACATGCCTCCTTTGCAAGTCTTACAACCTTTGTTCCTCATTCCAAGCCCTAAAAATAGAGGAAAAACCCTTAAAACTCAAAAAAGCCTTGGGCAAGCAGTTAATATGAGACTTACCTGCGTTCCTGGCTAGGGTACGCAGGTAATGTGAAGAGGAACTGCGTTCTAGAACGCAATTTTCCAGTGTTATGCCTGCGGACTTCCTGTAAAGTCAAAAAAGCGCGAAATCAAAGTGAAAAAGTTGATTTTTGGTCAATTTTGGAAGGTTCTAGATGAGATTTTTTGGGGATGAGTACGCTTTAGTAAGGTGCATGTATCCCACACCTTAAGGAACTAATCCCTTGATGTGAGGAGCCTATCCCTTTGAAGGAGGATTCTATCCCTTTAAAGGTGGAACCCTAACCTCCTCATCTGCTCTATAAAAGGAGGCATTGAGTAGCCTCAAGGGGTTAAGTTAAGAAGTGAAGTTAAGTTAACTAATGGAGGATTGAAGAAGTTAAGGAAGAAGATTTTTGGGTGAATTTTTGGAGATTGAGACTTAACTTCTTTCTCGCCGAGCTTTGAGAGGAAAGATCACATACCTCTTTATGCTCCCGGAGGAAGAGCAGACTTATCAAAGTAGAGGGAGATTCCTGCTTCTATCTCTGGTGCTTTCAACATCAAAGGGTTGAATAGGTATATTTTTCCATATATTTTAAGATTAATACAATCAAGTTATGTTTTTCTCAATAAATTGTCGTTCGATTGTTTATTTCAATAAGTTGTCGTTTGATCAATTATTTCATAGATTCCTTGATCACTATGATAGGTATGTTTTATGATTATTTGTTATACAGGTGCTATTTGATATTTTCTTGTTTGTGATTGCAGATCAACAAAAGATGATACTTTCTTGTGACAAAAGAGCTCTTGTTGCGACGAAAGATTATTGATGCGACGGAAGCATTACGACCGCAAATAAGCATTTGGATCTAAGGTAGGATCGACACCTTCATAACATTTATTTGTAAAAAAATATATCTAGAGAAAGACAAACTTAGTTGTTCGTTTGTTGCTAGATTGTCTTCTGAGACTAGGGATATCGATCTTGTCCGCAAGAACGATTTATCCGGCCAACAAATTTATTAGCCCGCTCTTGCAAGGGCAAGTAAGTCTGCCTCTAGGACAGTAAGTAGGGCAGAAATAGGACATATGCTTGATGAGTTCAAATCTGATATCTTGGGGAGTCTTAGTGAACAAATAGACACCCTTAAGTTACAAAACAAGCAAAAATATGAATCTGATGCCTTAGCAATCTTTTGTCCCAAATGTAGAAAGAAACATGCCTTGAGAGAGTGCCCTTTGGATGCCAAAGTTGTGGAGACTTGTGTAATTTGTTTAGAAAAACATGAGACCAAGAGTTGTCCTTCACTTCTTGGTCTTAAAGTTGTCTTTCAAGAAGATACTCCTACAAGTTCCACAGAATCTCTCAATTTTGTCTCCAGGAGGCCTTGGCAAGGACCTCAAACACAAGGATTTCATGATCAGTTGTATAATCAACCCCCACTAAATTGGAATTCTTGGCAGCAACCTTGGCCCCAATTTCAAAATCAATCACAAACTTGGGCGCAAGGAGCACAAAATCCCTATGGAAGATACTCTCAATATTACCAATATCCACCATCCTATCCACCATATCCACATTTCCCTCCTCAACAAAATCCTCAACAAAATTCTCAAAATCTACAACATCAAAATCAACCACTTCCATTACCATTTCCTCAGAAAAAAAATCAGTTGCCTGCCCAACCCATACCAAACCCCAACAATAAAAATCCTCAGAACACATATATGATAGAAGGCCAACAGTTTCCAACTTATTTGATCACTCTTTAGACCTTAGTGATGTTCAACTTAGGTCTGGAACAATACTTGAAAAGAGGAAACCTTTTGTAATCATACAAGAGCAAGACAATTCTGAGGAAGATTCTCTACGGGTAAATAAAAGTCTTGAAGAGAACACAACTTTCCAAGACTCAAACATTGAAAAATCAAAACAAAAAGAACCAATAATTTCAACTCCTATATTAGAGCAACCATCAACATCCACTTCTACACCTCCTTTTCCAGAAAGATTACAAATTGATAGGGGTGTAGAGAAACAAATTATGGTGCCTAATTATGATTTCCTAGATGAGCTGAGAAATGTTTGTATTAAGATCCCATTATTACAAGCCATCAAGGAAATTCCAATCTTAGCAAAGACAATAAAGGAGTTGAGCATGAAGAAAATAGGAAAAAGAATAAGAGAGATAAAGAAAATTCAACTGGCAGGAAAAATAGCAGATATCATGATGGGTAAGATGGCTATTCCAAAGTATTTAGACCCAGGAAATCCAGTTGTTAAAATTCACATCAATGGAATTGAGATCCAAAACACACTTATTGATTTAGGAGCAGCAATCAATATCATGAGTAGACAAATCATGGATAAACTGAAACTTCCTAATCTTCTTTATACACCCACATTATTACAATTAGCAGACAGATCTGTGATCAAACCTGATGGGGTAATAGAAGACATTCCAGTGTCCCTAGATTCTTGGGAATATCCTGTGGATTTTATGATTCTCACTCCTAAGAATAATCTAGGGGGGCATCCTGTTATATTAGGAAGACCTTGGTTAGCTACAACTGATGCTTTCATTAGTTGTAGATCTGGTGATATGTAAATCTCTGATGGTAGTTCAACCAAGAAATTTACCTTGTATCCTCCAGCAAAGACAATTACAGAATTAGATGATACTCAATGGATAGAGGATGAAGAAGACTTACAACCTCTCTTCACAATTTCAGAAATTAGTGAAGATAGCCAAATTATGAATACCTTAGAAAAATTTGAATCCTCTTCGAAATATCAGCATGAACAATTTCAAGAAGAATCCAACATTGAGTTTTTATCATCAAGACAGATGTCTCTTTACTCCATGGATAAATTTGGCAGCTCTACAATTGAGATATTTCCAGGCAAAACTTTAAACATAAACAAGAACCTAGAGAAATCTCAACAAGAAGAGCTAGTCAAGATATTACAGAGACATTCTTCTGCATATGCATGGGATTACACCGATATGAAAGGGATAAGCCACAAGACTTGCACTCATCACATATACATAGAGGAAAATTGTAAACCAATCAGACAACCTCAGAGAAGGATGAATCCAAATCTTAGGGAGATTGTTAAGGAAGAATTGCAGAAATTATTAAATGTTAACTTTATCTATCCCATTTCAGATAGTCAGTGGGTTTCTCCTTTGGTAATTGTGCCAAAGAAAAATGGTAAATGGAGGGTATGTATTGAATACCGGGAATTAAACAAAGCTACTCTTAAATATCATTTTCCCTTACCTTTCATAGATCAGGTGTTAGATACATTAGCTGGAAAAAAGTACTTTTCATTTCTAGATGGGTTTAGTGGTTATAACCAAATTCAAGTAGCACTTGAAGATCAAGACAAAACCACATTTACCTGTCCCTGGGGTACCTATGCTTACCGAGTATTTCCATTTGGACTATGCAATGCACCCACAACATTTCAAAGGGCAGTACTAGGAATCTTTTCAGATCTAATACATGAATGTGTAGAGGTATATATGGATGATTTCACAGTTTATGGAAACACATTTGAAGAAGCCTTAACAAACTTGGAAAAAGTTTTAAAGAGATGTAAAGAAGAAAATCTTTCACTGAGTCATGAGAAGTGTTTTATGATGTTTACTGAAGGAATTGTTTTGGGACATCACATTTCAGGGGATGGGATTAGAGTTGATGAGTCAAAAGTTGAAGTCATCTCTAAATTATCTATTCCAAGTTGTCAAAAATATGTTAGGAGTTTTCTAGGATTTACAGGATATTATCGAAGGTTTATAGAAAACTTCACCAAGATAGCATCTCCACTTTTCAAATTACTTACCAAAGACTATGAATTCAAGTGGAATCCTAATTGCCAGTTAGCCTTTGAGACCCTGAAAACAAAAATCTCTGAAGCACCTATTTTAAGAGGACCTAACTGGAAGTTACCTTTTCATATTTCAACAGATGCCTCAGATACAGCTCTAGGAGCAGTATTGGGACAAAAAGACCTGATTCCATATGCCATCTACTATACCAGTAAAAATTTGACTCCTTCAGAGTTAAACTATACTGTAACTGAAAAAGAGTTTTTAGCTGTTGTTCATGCCATAAACAAATTCAGACACTATATAATAGGCTATGAAACTTTTGTTCACACAGATCACTCTGCAATTAGATATCTAATGAACAAATCAATTACTAATGGCAGAGTCATAAGATGGTTATTGCTTTTACAAGAATTCAACATTACCATCCTAGATAGGCCTGGAAAACAAAACACAGTAGCTGATTTCCTATCTAGACTCCACAAAATCAAAGACAATACTCCAATTGAAGATCAATTCCTTGATGAATATCTTTTTGCAATTTCTACTCAAACTCCTTGGTTTGCTGACATTGCTAATTATTTAGTTTCAGGGAAATTTCCTTCAATAATGAATGCAAGAAACAAAAGAAAGATCATTTATGACAGTGAAAAATATTCATGGGTTGCTAATGAGTTATACAAAACAGGTCCAGATTTTATCATTAGGAGATGTGTTCGGGAAGATGAGATGCCTGAGATCCTCAAGGCATGTCATGATGAACCTTGTGGCGGACACTTTGCTGATAAAAGAACATCTTATAAGATCCTTCATTTAGGATATTATTGGCCATCCCTTTTTAAAGATGCTAAAGAGTATGTCAAAAGGTGTGACAGTTGCCAAAGGGTAGGGAAACCTTCTCCTTCAGGTGAGATGCCATTATAGCCTCAGGTACATATTGAACCTTTTGAAAAATGGGCTTTGGATTTTGTAGGACCTATTAGTCCTCCATCAAGACAAAAGAAATATATATTAGTTTGCACTGATTATGTTACCAAATGGGTAGAGGCCAAGCCATTACTTTCCGCTACTGAAGCATCTGTAGTTAATTTTCTTTTTGAGGATATTTTTACTCGTTTTGGTGTCCCAAGGGAAATTGTTACAGATCAAGGAGCTCAATTTACATCAAATCTAGTGGAACAAATGATGGAGAGGTACAAAATTAGACACAAAAAATCTACTCCCTATCATCCACAAGCAAATGGTCAAGTGGAATCTACTAATAAGGTCATTGAAGGGATCCTAACGAAGACTGTTCATTTGCATAGAAGAGATTGGGCAGATAGGCTTCCTGAAGCCTTGTGGGCCTATAGAACTACATGGAGGAGCACAATAGGCCATACTCCTTATGAACTTGTTTATGGAAAGCAAGTTTTGTTTCCCATAGAGTTCTAGATTCAAACTTTCAAAATGGCAGTTCAGCTAGGACTTGATCTAACAGAGGCACAAAAGCACATATTGGAGCAGATTAATGAATTGGATGAGATCAGACAAGATGCAGTTCAGAAAACAAGTATAGTCCAACAACAAAGGACTAGATGGCATGACAAATACATCAAGGAAAAGAAGTTCAAAGAAGGTGACTGGGCTCTCTTGTTTGATTCAAAGTTCAATGATTTTCAAGGTAAATTCCAAACACATTGGCTTGGGCCATATGAAATTATAAGAATTTTTGACAATGGAGCAATAAAAATCAGGACAATAGATGAAGAGAAGGTCTCTTTTCTTGTAAATGGTCATAAATTTAAGCTATATCACAAGCCACTTTCAAGAGAAGAATTTGTCAGAAGATTTCAGGAAAACAGTAATGTGAAGTTAATGAAGAAGAATTTTTCTTCTGCATCAACTTAGTTGAATTTTCTGAATCAAAAAAAAAAAAAAAAAGTATAAACATGAAAACTAATCACTGATTAGCATGTTTATACAGAAAAGATAGAGTGAAAATCAGAATTTTTCTGACACTCTAGCTTTTCAAATTTGTTCTTTTTCTGCAAGCAACTATTACAAAATCATAAGTGTAAACCCATATTTCACTTATGATTCATTTCATTTCATTCATCCATACTTCATTTCATTCCATTCATCCATACTCCACTTCACTCCATACTTCATTCATTTCATTCCATGGTCCACCTCATTTTTCATCTCAGAGTTTTAAGAGTGATTTCTTTCTGTAATTGAATAATACAGATCATAAGTTGCAAGTCATTTCCCATACTTCACTCCACTTCATAATTAAGATTCATTTCATTCCATTATTCACTTCACCCATACTCCATTACACCATACTTCATTATCCATTTTTAACTCATTTCATACAAACATTCCATTCATGCTTCAAACCTTTCCATTCCATGTTTTAAGACTTCTACAGGTACATTCTGCAATCAGTCAGACATTCTGCAGCCAGTCAGACATTCTGCAGCCAACCAGACATTCTGCAGCCAGAGATCTTGAAGGCACTATCCAGTAATCACTTGATTGAGCAACAAATTGATCCTGCATATCCAAGACAACAAGAAAAATCAAAGGAGTTATGAGGACTGAAGACCAATGATTTTCAAAGGAGGACAAGGCATATCAAAACCAAAAGAAAAAAAAATCAAAGGAAAGGCAAAGGTAAAAGTTATGAAATTATTATAGTAACAGATCATGAAAGTTTAGCATAGTTAAGTCATGTATGATTCAAAAAGGTTATTTTAATTAGTCATGTTGATCATGCCTATCAAACCTATCATAAAAACTTTGGACAAAATCCCTTCTATCTTGCCATATCCGATCATCATTTAAAACTTAACGGTTAAGTACTGAAGTGATTTGATCAGTCACGTCACTAGGCCAAAGTATTTAATGATGATTTTGAATTTCTCACAAAACATCTCCGCGGTATTTTCTTCCGTGATAACTCTCAACTCATTAATCCGTGTGAATAACCCGCACCGCATTATACTCATTTCATAACTACTCCATATCATTTCTTTCCGCATCCACTTCTTAGCCATTCCGGTCTGTATATGTGGAGTAAAAACATCTTTTTAACAACCATTTTCACCATGAGCAGAGTTCCACAGCCAATTCTTAGCCATTCCAGTATGTAAAACAGAGGAAACATCTGTGGAGTAAAAACATCTCTTTAATAGCCATTTTCACCGTGAGCAGAGGAGTAGTAATTTGAAGGTTGAAAAGATAAGTTATGGGTCTCATAGTAAGAACTGAACCAATTGGAACCAAGTAATTGGAAGGATATCCACAAATAAGAGAAATGCTACAGCAGGCTGGGTGGTTGCAATTTTTAGAAAAATTCAGTGGTTTTCACAAAGAGGTGACTAAAACATTTGCACGGTCCTTCAATGGAGCGGAGGTCGAAATAGGAGATGTTAAATTCACCATTACAGAGGCTTTCATTGTAGAAGCAATGGAATTACCCAGGCAAGGAGAAAAGTGGTTCAAAAATAGGGAATTTCATAACGAGGCATGGAGGCAAATACTCAAAACACCAGGTATGGATGTTTCCATTTTTAAGAAAGGTATTCCTAGCTCTGCACTGAAGAACAAATGGAGGAACATGTTGCTCATCTTGCAAAAAATTATAACTTGTGAAGGAATATTTGGTACCCTCTATGTTTATCATATTCGTTTAATGATGCATTTCTTAGGAGAAGAAATCAATTTGCCCTTTTTCCTACTTCATAGTCTGAAAAGAATGGCCTCAAATGTACAAAAGAGAGTTCAATTTCTGGAAACAACCTTGTATCATCATGGGTTAGTCAAAATCTTAATTGAACATCATTTGGGAAAAATGGGAGATAATTGGGATGAGTTTCTAGTAAGGAATCATTTTGAGGAACCCAAGGAATCTCCAACTGAAGGCAAACCCATAAGAAGAAGCAGGAGAAAGGAAATTTCTAAGGCTGTTGAAACTAAAACTGGTAAATCAATACAAGAGGACAGCGAAGAGATGATTTCTAAGAAATTGGCTCAAATTAAAAAGCAGCTTAAGAAGGAAAGAATAATAAGAAAATATGCCAAAGAACGAGGAGAAGGGCCATCTCAACCGAGACGGAGCCACAGGCTTAGAGGTATACTAAAGAAAACAGAGGTTAGACAAACTGGAATCATAAACATTGAGGATGAAGAAACACCTACTGCTAGATCACCTGACTATCAGTATGAGGAGGATTTTGATGAAGGAGCTCCTGAAATAGACCCAGCACAACAAGAAATTTACAATTATGTTGAGACACTAGAGAAGAAAGCTTCAGAAAGTAGAGACAGAACTCCTAGTCCACCAAAATCTGCAATTGATATGCTAAGAAGAGATAAATATGAGTTAGAAGTACTCAATAGGCATATCAAGAATGAGAATGAAATTTTAAGGGAGCAGGTTAAGCTCAAAAGTGATATAAATACCACTCTGTCTCTACAAATGAAAAAGTTGCACAAGGCCAGTGAAAGATTAAAGAAGAAAAACAAAAGGTTAAGCAGGGCACTTACAAATTTGAGATTCAAGTTAGTCATAAGGAAGCCCAGAAGACCACTGACTGTCAGGAAAAGTAGAAGAAGAGGCTTAGATGTCCTAGCAGAGGTCTTAGAGTACATGGAATAGTTGCATGAGGACATGCAAAAGCCTTGCAGTGGGGGTATGTTGAGCCCCAAAGATGTCCTTCTTTTCCACCACATTTCACTTCATTTTCTTTGTCCCTAATCAATTACAGGCTTAAATGATCAATAGGATTGATTAGGATTACTTTAAGAATGTATATAATGACTAACTTGCTATGTTTTCATGATTTTTTTATTGTAGCAATTTTTGACTAGACTCGGCTATAGAACGCAGTCATTCTGTAGCCAGTCGCCTATTCCGTAGCTATCTTCATGTTTACGCAGGTTCTAGGTGTCACCTCAAGGAAAAACACATATGGTCGTATTCCACATCACTCCCCCATCATTTCTTGCTCTCCACGAAGTCTGAGCTCGAGTCTACAGGTGGTTATGCACGTGGGAAACCAAAACTAGGAGACAGACTTCTAATAGGACAAGGACTGTACAGATGTCCTTAATCATAGTACGAGGCCACCACCAGAGTCCTAGTTTGATTTTAGTTGGGAAAGACAATTATTCCTGTTTTATCTCAAAGACATTTATGTAATTTTGTTATAAGTATGGCTCGGGAGACCGAGAAACAGCTAGCTAGATTTATGTTTTATTGCTAGATCTCAGAAGACCGTAAATACTCTGTTTTGAAGAATTTCTCCTTTAATGAAAGAAGCATCACTTTATTGAAAGAGCTGAGTCAATCTTGAGTAGATTTTCATGCTAATCCGGTGGTAGAGGGCCCCTGCTACCTGAGAAGCTTTGTTCATATGGTTTAGATAAGTAACTTAGCCTGGTTTCATTCCTAGTTTAATCAATTTTCTGAACTTTGTGTTTTTTATACTTGCAGCGGATGCCATAGTTAGTCTTATCCTTACAAACTCTTCCAAAATACCACTAATATTGGATGGGATATAACTGTAGTATTTAGGAGTTAGTTGCATTTCTCTGAACTTGATGATTTTGTGCTCAATTACATCAGTTCTTACAGCTAGTTGTGATCTTATAAACTCTTCCAAAATATCACTAACTCTAGATGAGACATAGCTGTGGTGTTTTGGAGCTTTGTTGTGTTTTGTTGAATTGTATGCTTTCATGCTCATTTACATAACATGTTGCAGCCAGTCCTGTTCCATAAATTATTCCAAAATACCACTAATTCCGAATGAGACAGAGCTGAGACATTTTATTGATTAGTTGCATCTTTAGTCTAGTTGTAGTACTCCGGAGGTAGATGTCACATAAGTTTAATTTTGTCACTTTGTTTCAAGTTTCATAATGGAACTCTAGTATAACTTTGTTCATTGTACTTTAAGTTAGATTAGTGAAATTCTAGTTCAAGTTCCAGTTCACTGTATTTCAAAAGTTAGGCTAAAAGCATTCTAGTTTAGTTGTGATCACTATGTTTCATGTTTGATCAATTGCATTCTAGTTCAGTGTTATCCATTGTTCTTTAAGTTGTGTTAACTGTCAAAATTAGACTTCACGGCCTTCATTGTTTACAAACTAATCTTGTTCCGAATTTCTATTAATGCATCATCATATGAATAGGAATGAATTAGTGATATCATTTTAAGGCCTTGATTGTTCTGCAATCTTTTGCAATTTCACAAATAAGCCTTTTTTCCAAAAAAAAAACTAGTTTAGAAAATCTTTAACTTTCGAATAAGGCTTAGTAGTGACAAGAGGAGCTGCAGAATGGATTGATCTTAGCATTACAAGTTAATTCAAAGGAGAAATCTTATTGTGCTAACAAATAGTCTTTTTCCAATTGTGTTCCAATAAATTTTTAGCCATGGATGAGATTCTTTGTAATATTGTAAGATGGTTGTTTACTTAGGAGAACCTAATTTGTACTAAACTTGTCCTTTTCTCAAGCTATTCCAACATATTTATAATGAATGAATTGGATGAGTTTATGTTATGAGTTATTGAGTTCATGTTGTGATTTATTTTCTTGCTATGAGTCATTATCAAACTTTGCATTCTCTGTTCTCTAGTATAGGCTTTGCTCTGTTTTTAGTGTGACCAACAACTGTTCTTTTTCAACATTTAGTTCTTTTCCTTCTTAACATAAAACCACAAAACCAAAAACATCATAAAAACACTAAACACAACATAGTGAGAAACAGATACCTAGGCACATATAGTGCACCTCACTTCAGCAGTTTACTAACCCTGGTTGATAATTTATGACCTCAATTTAGGAGCACTAAGTTGAGCACAACGATCAGGCGCGTCATTGCGAGCCATACTTCACTGAAAAAACACAACCCTTGTTCCGGTACGTCTGTATTTGCTCCTTTTCCATTGTCGAGTGCTCACCTTTGTTCGGTGAGCGTGCATATCTCTTGTTGTTGTTGTTCATGTTCTTACATTGTGGCTACGAGTGGAGCTTCTCGGCCTACTGTGCTGCCCTTTTGATGAAATGGTACAACTGAGCTGTCCCCCATGTCTCCATGCTCTCGGCACCGGAGGTACCCTGATCTGGCCTTCGCTCCTGGAGTGGTTGCCCACTGGCAACCAATCTTGCTGACTGGTCTTGAGGTGACTGCAGTGGAGTTTTCTGGGTTGCAGAGTCTACCATATTTAATTCTGGTCACCCCTCTTGATCTTCTTGGTTGGGTGGTTGGAGCAGAGTAGGCTCAGGGAGTGGGCCATTTGTGTCTTCAACTATCTACTCCATCTGAGTGATGAGGTTGGTAAAAGTAGTCTGCAGGACCATAGTAGGGTTGGCTGGGGGTACTACTTTTGTGCTCGAGTTATCCTCCATCCCGTGGTCCCCATTGAGTATTATTCTGATAACTAGATCAAACATGGTGGCAGATGAGGTGGATGGTGTGGAGCTGTGGGGTTCACGGGAGACGGATGAGGTGGTAGGTGGTAGTGGATCTGGATGAGGTGGTGATATGTAGATGTTCAGGAAATTGAAGGGTTTAATGGGGATGTGGGGTGGCAACCCACTTGCTTCCCCTGTCTCACCTATTGGATCTTCTTGGATTAGTACCCCTGTGCTCAATTGTCGGGGTGAATCCTCTCCTGTGAGGTCGACCACTGGACTTGATTCTACAACCTTGGCCCTCTTGGCCTTCAGTGCCGCTATGGGTTTCACAAACCTATTTTTCCCTGCCAGTGGCATGGTTACTAGGGTTGGCGAACTGAACAATACATTGGGAATGGGTGCAGAGATGGAGGTTGTGCTTGGAGGTGGGTTCGACTGGGAGACTTGGAATTCTGAAAAAATTGGAAATGGAGTAGCACTACTCGATATCACCTGAACTACTTCATTAAAGCTTTGTACCTTGATGTTCAGTTGTTGAATGATCGGGAGGAGCTACAGGTTTGACACCCTGTTTACTGCCTCCTCCGCCGTTTCTCCTGGCAACCAGTGTGGTAGCATCCCGTCAAAATTGTACATGTACACACAGTCTCTGACTTCCATCGCAACCCCTGGCCACGAATTTTTTTTTGTATGAAAAGCTGCTTCATCAATTTGGAACTTTAGAGGCCTCATCTGGAACGTCATCTCTGGTACACAAGTGGGTCTGAGGAATGTGTGCTTCTGCGTGACTTCAAACCAAACTTGCTCACTATATCCATTCAGTAGGTTTCTTGGGATCCTCTGTTGACTCATTACAATGTTAACCATTAGGCCATACCAACTTCTAAAGGCTTCTGCATTTACTTCCTTGGTGCTGAGGTCTCCAGACACCTTCCATGGGGTAAAATTCATCGCCATTGACTGATATTCCACTATCTCCACTAGTATCCTGATGAGGGGGAAAGTCCACTTCCACATGGCCAGTGCTATTATCA
Organism: Pinus albicaulis; assembly: GCA_034641835.2. NCBI lineage: Eukaryota > Viridiplantae > Streptophyta > Pinopsida > Pinales > Pinaceae > Pinus > Pinus albicaulis. The sequence continues at coordinate 40,558 of JAXQQM020064937.1, forward strand.
AATACTCGTAGATAAATCTAGTTTTCCTCTTACAGTTGTCTTCACATGCCTCGAACAGCTCCTTCAGCAGGAAGGAGCACTAGTTCAACCTAGTCCCCTAGACGCAGTGCTCCACAACCAAAATTGTGTCTAAGGTACACTCCCCTTTGGTGTAATGTCTCATCGTCTTGCTAGCAATGAGGTAGCAGGCGAATCTGATCTCTGGCTTGTTGATTAACTCAATTTTCCCCCCCTCTCCTCCTCTTCGGGTGCCATACTTAGCATAGTAGTCTGTATCCCTTGACTTCTTTGCCCGTTTGGATATGGTTTGGAATGCTGAAGAGACGTCCCTTCCTTCTTGCGACAGCCCTGTCAACCTATGAATGTCTTCGGCATGAATCTGGATTTCCTTCCCCAGCCACAGAGAGCCATTCTGAATTCTTCTCAACAGGAATTTGGTGCACTACATTGCAGCGCCTGTAATCCCAAATACTGGTAGGTTTCTCAAATTCATTATCGAGGACTGTTGGATACCTCTGAACTCGGGTAGGACCCTTTCTGCCGCCCGTCTGGCCTCTGTTGTGTAATTTTCAATGTATACCTGTCTTTTTAGCGTAGGAAACTCAAAGGATTTCATGAGCTCTGCGTCAATTAAGGTCGCACTGTCATATTTCCCAACGAGGGACTCCATTTTATGAATCCTTCTATCCAACTCCTGTTCTACCACTGCTGGGCTTACTCTTGTCATCTTCACTCGCCGCTGATACACCTTAAAAAAAATCTCTATCTCTTCTCTTGCCTTTCTTCTTCTAGACACCTTCTCTTCTCTGGTTCTACTCCAACTTCCCTTGCTCCTTCAGAGGTTTCTAACTCTAACTCAGATTTTTTCGGCATTCTCACACTTTTCTTCATGCAGGTTATGTAAGTAACCGGCATGGGTGAGGTTGATGAGACCCCATAACTAATTAAGGTTTCCCTGGCTTCTCCTGGAGCTACGATCGTGCGATCAGTTAGCTGCTGAGGTGGTTTCTGACACTGCTGACTATGGTTTTGGTATTTGGGCAGACGCAAAGGCTGGTGGTTATGTCTAATTATGGAAAATTTATTACGGTATGGATAATGCTAATTATGGCAATTATTTCCAAATCTTGGTGATCCTACAGGCTAACACTAGTACTATGCTAAATTATGGTGGGTTGATGTTCGGCACACTTTTCTTCCTAACGTGGATGACATGCTGGACACTACCCTGGACACTACCCCCCCCCTGACCACTAATGGTTGAGCTATGGTCTCCGCAACTGAGCTAATATTTATTGCATTATGGTAAACCTATCTATGTCATCTCGGGTGCGAGAGACTTATTAACGCTATTCTACCCTACCTACTCCTCTCGGTTGCGAGAGTTATTGAAATTGAAATGAACAACTTACTCCTGGTAGGGTTTCAAGCATGTGTCATTGACCCATCCTTGTAGAACCTGGCCATTTAACTGTGCCAATCAAACTGCTCCCGACAGTTTGAACCCTATGACATGAAATGGTCCCAACCAATGCATCTGCAATTTCCTTGGGAACTTTTGGAACTTGCTGTCATAGAGTAGGACCTTGCCTCCAATTTGGAAAGTCTTGTGTTTGATATGTCGATCATGCCAAGCTTTCTGCCTCTCCTTTTCTACCGTTTGGTGAAATTCCGCAAGAAATCGGCCTTCCTCAAGTTCCTGCAACTCGTGTAATCACTCTTTTAAATATTCCTCTTCAGATAATTGCAACGTTGTTGCGATTAGAAGGCTCGGTACCGTGAATTATTCTGGGACTACTGCTTCTCTGCCTTAAACCAGCTGGAATGGTGTTTGGTTGTGTAGCTGTTTTACCATTGTGCGGTATTCCCATAGGGTTTCTGGTATCCGTTCATCCCAGTCATCATGCTCTGCATTTCATATCTTTGTCAATCCTTTTTCCAATATCTTGTTAAATGCTTCCACTGTGCCATTTGCTTGTGGATGATATGGACTGCTTTTATGGTGTTGTATCAGGAATCGCTGCAGTAGGGACTTAATGGTGTTGTTGATGAAATGTGTGCCCTGGTCGTTGGTTAGGCTTCTTGGACACCCAAATCAGCTGATTATGTTTTAAAATATGAATCTAGAAGCAGTATCTGTAGTACAGTTCCTTACTGGTGCAGCTTTTTCCCAGCAGGTCAAGTAGTCGGTCGCCATTATTATGTACCTTGCTTTTGAATTTCTTGCAGGCAGCGTAATTGGCCCTACAAAATCGACTTCCCATTTCTCGAATGGTTGGAGTATCTTTACTGGATGAAGCGGAAGCTCATCCCTGTGGGAGGGTCGTCCGGTCCGCTGACATACATCACATTTTTTAACATACGCTTTACTGTACTTGTGCACTGTTGGCCACCAGAAGCCTGCTTGTAGTACTTTGCGCGCTGTTGGTTTAGCTCCCACATGCCCTCCCGCAACACCACTGTGGCTTTCCCATAGTATAGCTTCCCTTTCATGATCCAGAACACATCTTCGAAGAACTTGGTCTAGTCCCATCTTGTATAGTTGTCCTGCTATCAGTTGATATTCCGCAGCTTGAACTACCAGATGTTTCTTTTGTGTTGTAGTATATTCCTGCGGACACTGCCCCGTGGTGAGGTAGGTTGCTATTTAATTTAGGTAGTCTGGGATGGCTTCTACTCTGAAAAGATCAACATCTGGTAGCTGATCATCTAGAGATCCTCCACTTTTTCCATTCTCTAGTCGGGACAAGTGATCAGGCCCTACGTTGAGCCTTCCTGGCTTTAAAATTACTTCGAATGTGAATTCTTGGAAGAGTAGGAGCCATCGACAGATTCTCCCTTCTAAGACTGGCTTGTTTACTAGATATTTTAATGCGGAATGATCCGTGAATAATTTGAACTTACCTCCCAATAGGTAGTGGAAGAATTTCTGGAGAGAGTACACCATTTCCAGTGCCTCCCTCTCTGTTGTTGTATAGTTGCGCTCTTCTGTTGACAACTTGCGACAGGCAAAATATACCGGATGATCGACTGAAGTGTCCCCTGGTTGAGCTAGGACCACTCCAAGCGCAATGCCGGATGCATCAATGTGTACATGGAACTGTATTTCCCAGTTACGGTGGACTAGTATTGGCGCACTCGTCAATTTTTCTTTCAGCATGTCCAGTGCCTCTCTACAGCTGTCCGTCCACTAGAATTGCTCTGATTTTTTTAACAGTCTTTCCAAGGGCACTGTTATTTTGGTGTAGTTGTGGATGAAACTCCGGTAGTAACCTATGTGTCCCAGAAGTGACCTCATCTGTTTGACGGTCTCCGACACCTCCATGTTAACGATCACTGCTACTTTGGCTAGATCTACGCAGACACCTTGATTACATACCACTTGCCCCAACAGTGTTCCAAATGGTACGGAAAATATACACTTCTTTATGTTCAGCGAGATCTATAGTTGTCTACACCTATCAAACATTACTCTCAGCAGGCTCACATGATATTTCAGTATGGTGTACATGGTCCAGTTGTCCATATAGACTTCTAAGAACTTGTGGATGTATTCTTCGAACGCTGCTATCACAATGCGAGAGAAAATTGCAGGTGCATTCTTCAATCCAAATGGCATCACATTGTATGTGAAAGAGCCCCATTCTATAGTGAAGGTTGTATTTTTATTGTCTTCTTCTGCTATTCTCACCTGATGGTAACCTGAAATGCCATCGGTGAACGAGTATGCCTTGTTCCCCGCAACGTTGTCGAGGAATTCGTCACTAAATGGGGTAGGGAAAGGATCATGGATACAGGCATTATTTAAGCTTCTGTAATCCACGCAAACTCATATCTCTGATTTCTCCTTTTTGCGTTGTATAACTATGGGGCTTACCCATTCTGCCTCGTCTACAGGGAATATTAGCCCGACCTTTAGCATTTTGTTGATCTCTTCTTTCACTTTTTCCTTCACCCTTGGGTTTAGACAATATGGTCTATGTTTCACAGGCCTAGCATCAGGCCTCAGTATTATCCTCATTTACCCCATATCTCCCTTTATGCCTTTGAGATCTGCTACTGATGAAGGAAACAAGTCCTCATACTCCTCAAGTAGATTTAATATTTCCTTTGTTGTTTGCTCGTCCCAGTAGTCTCCAATGTTCGCCAGTTTAGGTTTGTCTTCTGTCCCAATATTTTCCTTCTTGGTTTTGAGAGGCAGGAGGTGGATACCTTCTATAGTTTGTTCTTCTTTGATGTCTCTCTCCCCTATGTTTCTTTGAAATCCAGGTGCATGAGATCCTTCAGATTGTCGTCGTCCATATCACTATTAATCTTCTGACATGCCACCTTTTGTTGGATACCTTAGTACCGAAGTGATTTCTCATCCGTCTGTTGACTATCAGGGAAAGATAGTACCTGCTTGATAGCTTGCAAAGCTTGTGTAATCTGCTCTGTTTGTCCTTCAAAAGTGGAACACTGTATGAATTTCTCCACAACTTCCTGCCAATTGCAGGTCCCTCTTCTCTTTTCTTCTGTTAAGTACCAAGCCTTTGGGATTATGTCCAGGGAGTGGATAAACCTGTGAACCCATAGTTCCTCGGGGTATCCATCAACTCTCCATTGTGCTTCACATTTCTTCAGATGGTTTCTCGGGCTTGCGTCCCCTTGGTACCGATCCTTCCCCCTAGGCTCCTTCTCCTCTTGAAATCTGGCTTTCATTGCTGTTGCCACTTCATCCTGTCGCGTCAATGAATCACGATGGTTGCTCCACCATCTTGCAGATGTGGATTGTAATGCCATGTCCATCAAGGGTATTCTCTGGCCTTCTGGAACCATGTTTTCTACTTTGGCTATGAAGACACTTACAACGTTCATATCTGATAAGATTGGGTATCTCTGAATTTCAGCCCCAATCCAATTGACTCTTGCAACATTGGCACACCTCCTTGTGTTTTTTTCGTAGCCTCCTTGCTACCAATCATCCCATGCCAGTTCTGATCCTAATTCCGAGCTTTGGATACTTCTCTAGCTTACCGAGCCTTCTGCTGTTAGGTTGATGTAGTCTTCCCTTCTTTCGGTGGTCATCTGGTAGAGATGGTCCAAGAGCTGAGCATCTTCTCTGTTATCCACAGTCTCTGTGTATCTCGATCCTTGGTAGGGGTCTAGTGGTTGAGTGACTCTGATTTACCCATCCTCTCCCCATCCTCAAAGATAATTTGTTCTTTCTTTAGATCAATTACTTCGTAATTTTCAAAAGCCCAATCGATTCCCAACAGTGCTGGGTATGGGTCCTTAATACTTATCCCCCATGATGTCAATGACTTCGAAGTCCGTAAATGTGTTTACCCTGCAATGTCAACCTCAATATCCTCCAGTCGGCCAATGGGAACAATGCAATACTGGTTTTCCATCCGAATTTGGATCAGAGAGTATGTCAATCTTGGCTTCCCGAGCGATTCCCTAGTTTTCCTTGGTAATGTGTTGACATCAGATCCCAAATCAAGCATGGTGTCCTTAATTTGGAATCCCGCCACTTGCGTATTTACTCAGCATTCATTTCTCGTCCTTCGTTTGTTTCTCTTTATTCTCTGAACATATTTCTGGTCTGCTTCCACTGCTTCTTTTGTTCCTGTGTTATTTTTTAGCACCCCTTCCAGGTTTTGCTTCAGCCATTCCAGCATTGGTGCATTGTTAACAATCTTCAGAAACAGATGGAACCATTCCTAGATTAAGGCTTCAGAAGTATTCTGTGTTTCCTTGTCTTCCTAAATTTTCTCTAAGCTGGTTCCTTTGTTTTTGCCCAAGTGGGCAAACGCTTCTGCTGCTTCCTGGAAAAATTGTTTCTGTCGTTCGGGTTTGATTAAGAGCCTTGGGGATGCTGGCCTAACTACTTTTATGGGGTCCATAGTGCGTGCATCCTTCCCCATTATTTTTCCACCTCATGTCACTATGGCCACATTTTGAATTGTTTGAGTTCCTATTAACCTGGGTTCTGCATTTACTAGATTCACCCCCCTCTATCTAGCTCTTTCCTCCCATATTTTGATGAGCTCCAGGCAATATTATATTGTGTGTGAGTTAACGTGGCATTGTGAACACCAGGGTCTCCTAGGGAGTGGACATTCTCTAGCCACATGCCCTTCCTGATCGCAATTGTAACATCTTACCGAACCTCTACCTCCCACTCGGCCCCCTCTCATGCCTCCCCCTCTTCCGTGGGGAGCTTCATTTACTCTATATGATGGCCGGTCCAGCCGCTCCGCCAGGGCATCCAGTGCTCGGCATTGCTCTGCGCTATGGGTGGTCAAGGCACATAATTCATAGTATACATTATTTGGAACGTTGGAATACTTTTGTAAGATCATACACATGCGAGGTTGATGACCCATACTCTTGCATACTTCACAATATTCGTTGGTGGCTGGAATTTGCTGTGTAGGGAACCCCGTGTATTGCTGTTGTGGTGGGTATATCCCTTGGGTGTTGATTTGCATGACCGCTCCTAGTGGTGGGCCCCCCTGTGCTCCTGCAGCCGATGTCCCCACAGTTTTTCCTCGCAGCTGGGGGCATTCCGTGGCTACATGTCCCTCCACGAGACAGTGCGTGCACCACATGTTTGGTCTCGGTGGTCACATGGGTTGCATTTCCTTGAGTTTCTCTGTTAGGCTAGCTATTTGATGCTGCAGACCCATTATCGAGGGGTCCTATACCGTTGCACCCCCATTGAACTCTTGCGGGTAACCCGCCATGGCTTCTATCTTCATTGCCTACTCCAGAGCATCTTGCAATGTGTCAATCATTTGTTGAGTCAGTGGAGTTCGGGTCAAGGGTAATAAAGCCTTAATGAACCAATCCCTCTTATGGTTTGGGTCGATTGGATAGCTGAGTTTCCCAATGGCATCCTTGAATCTCTGCATCAAATCCCAAGCAGTTTCTCCTTCTCTCTGCTTGATCTCCCACATCTCTGACAGGCCTTGTTGGTCCGTCTGAGGCAGTTTGAATTCCTTAATGAAATCCCTCTTTACATCAGCCATCGCTGGATTCGGGTGAGCCTCCAACCATTTCATAAACCATCATAGGGCCCTCTCCCTAAGAGTGGTCTAAAATTCTGTCAACTTCACAACATCTGGTGTCTGTCGTGCCCTCCAATGGCCTCACAGAGATACCAGTGTTGTTAGACGTCATCAATCCCTTTCCCAGAGAATTCTAGGTACCGTGTAAGTGATCCCGCCATGCTTACTTGAATGGACAGTATTAAAATGAAGCCGTTGGGTCCTGGTTGTGAGATGGGGCCACTAGCAATCCTGCTACTATCTTGTGCTCCAGTTGGAGACTGAATATGGTGCAATCTACTTAATTCACGTAACTTAACAAAAATTTCACCTATGGGCTTGTAGAGCACCAAGGGAAGGTCGGGATTAGAGCTACTAGAATTGAGGGGACTAGGAATACCTTGAGATATGGATGTCGACCTTTCTTGAAAAAGTTGCTCCATTACAACGTGCATCTCCACATCGGACACCTCCTCTGGGCACGCGTCTGTCCCTTCTTTGTCAGACTTCTCTCCTTGCTCCACTTGGGCTGGACTCCTATACACCCACTGCACTTCTTTCATGACCCCTCCTATATCCTGGGGATCCACCTGACCTTCCATTCCTTTCATCATCTGAGGCGCCTCCTCTTTTTCCTTCCGACTACTTCCTTGTCTCTTCAACTCCTTCATCACCCTCTCTCGCTACCTTTCTGCAATATGCACCCTCTGATGTGCTTGCCGCTCCCTGAGCCTGTTGGTAGTCTTGACATCCATACCCCTACTCCCCCTTCTCACGGTTCTAATAACATCTCTCCCTTAGTCCATTCCCCCGGCACTAGGGTTTTTACACTTCCATCCCTTCTTTCTGGAATCCAATCAGTCCTTCATCTACCATTAATGCCTTGATCCACAAGGGGATATCCTTTAGTAGTTTCCCCCTTAACCCAGATCTAAAAGTCCTTTCTACCTTTGAGAAAGACTGGTAGCACTCGGCTGCAAACTCTACTATATATCCTTCCAAAGTAGATTCCACCCAAAAATCCACAGCTTGGGTTAAGTCAGTGTTTAACCAATGAAGCTTCTCCAAATCCTCGTGCGCCCACTTGCGATTTATCCTCCGCGGCTTTCCCTTGACGGTCTTGTTCTAAAGCCTCCGCAACTAGTTGTAGAGTTCTTCTGGGAAATTTCACCAAAAGATTTCGTAGGTATCACTAGCAGAGTCAGAGAATAGGACTAAGTCTTTAATCATTTTCTCCTTCTGTCGTCTCAGCTCAGCCTGTTGAGCTATGAACTGATCTAGGTGGTTATCCCACCAGCTTCGTATTTCTCTTTAGAATATCCGAGATACCATGATCTAGCTCCTAAATGTATTTTCAGGTCCCAGCAACGGAACCATTTGTTGGCGAGAGAACAGGTCTCGCAGAGAAGACCCAGGTTCAGGGCTGAGGGCCAACAAGGTTTTCCGCCATAGTCTAGATTCACGTCGGCATTTACACTCTGCTCCGAAGGGCAGAGAGTCTCACCCGAGGCGTACCGAAACCCTACTGTGATCGGGAGTAGGGTGGTATCGTCTCCACAACATCCAGAACGGTGAAACAAAGATAAACCAAGGACTTAAACAGTCATGACATAATATTCCATAACATGCACTCTTCAGGAAAATAGTTAAACTAATGATAAACAATTTTTTAAATGTAGCTTATAACAGCACTCATTCATACTGAGAATCACATAACAGAACAACCTTCTTGGATATATTAATCATCAGCCGTAAGAGGCGAACTATTACAAGGCTCAGCTACATACAATCATAGAACAGAACAAAATACAACATGTCCCTAGGGACAGAGAGAAACCACAGTAACCCATAAGAGAGGAGAATAGTGCAACCCAGACAGAGCTCTCCTGTGGCTCCCTGTTACCTATTCCCGTCTGTGCCAACCTCCTCATCCGTTGGCTGGCTACCTATTTGTTCTCCTGCTTGCGCGACTGACAATTCCTCCTCCTTTCTTGCTTGGTTGTCTTTCGTTTCTTTCTGTTCGTCAGGAGTTCACTGCTTTTTTTCTTTCGTGCCCTTCCACTGTCTATGCTTGCTCCCGCAACCACTTCGACACCTGTCCTCTGCTCCTCCGCAACCTTGACACCTTCCTGCCTACCAAGGTTGCGTTCCGCCACGTGCTCGCCGCAACTCAAAATCTGTTGAATTCCAAAACAAGGGCCCCAACAGACTCATTTCTTCTTCTTCTAGGGTTGGTTCTGGTGTATATCCTCTTCTTTTGAAGTTTCTTGTTCATTTTTTTCCTCCTCTTCACAATATACGTAAAATAATTTCTTCTCAGCACACTTATAACCTTTAGGGTATTTTCTATCACAACTTTAGCAAAGCCCTTTTGCCCTTTTTTCTTCCAATTGTTATGGTGTCAATCTTGTAGGTTGTGGAATTCTAGGAGTAGCAACACTTCCATCTTTATAGATGTGAGTGGTAGGCTTCCTCGTCACCACAATTTTACATTCATTTTTTCTTGCCAACCTGAATGCCTTCTCCAATGAATCAGGTACCCAAACATAAACTTCATGTTGGATGTTATCCTTTAAAGTCCCTATGAAGACATAAATCATGTGTTCCTCTGGAATATCAGCTACCCTTATATTCAATTTTTGGAAATCCTCAATGTGCTCCCCCACTGAACCCTTTTTTTTGAGATTTATCAATTGGCTAAAGAAGGTGTTCCTCTTTGTATCCTCATAATGTGTTATCATTTCCTCCATAAAAAATTGACTAAGTGACAATTTTTTTACGGGAGCAAAGCCATCGATACCATAAAAATGTATTTTGTTCTAAATTTAAAGTTGCAATGCGTACCTTTGTGTGTTTTGTAGATTATTGAGATCAAAATATTGCTCCATCTGTAGTATCCATGTTACAGGATCCTTGCCATCAAACTTTCTCATATCCATGTTTGAAATATGGTGGTTCTTCCATTCAACATTAGAGTTTATGAAATCATGATTAACATTTATTTTTTTCTCATCATGAGTTTCCTCTACTATCTTTTCGCCATTAGGAAACATTTCTTTTATCAACTTTGTCAAACCTTCCATGTCTGCTTTTAGATCATTCTTCATGTTTTCCATGTTGTCTTTCATTTTTTCTTCCATGTCATCCATCTTAGCTTCCATGTCAGCTTCCATGCCATCCATCTTAGCTTCCATTCCTTTCTTCAAAACTTCCATTTCATTTTTTGTTGCTCTTTGCGAGAGCAAAATTTGGTGCACTTTATCTTGTAATTTTGATAGATCATGTTGCAATTCTTCATCTTCATGAGTCATAGTAGAGTACTCTGAGGGCTTAATGGGTGTTGAATTACTTTTAGGAGGAATTTTAGAACCCAATACTGATATATATGCTCAATAGGCCTTTGGAATCACTTAAAACTGATTTTTCAAACAAGACTTATGCAATTTGAAAACAAAATACACACATTTTTCTTGATTTTGAGGAGCTCGATATTGAAACTGAATTATCTATGTGATTTCAGATCTTCAACATTTGAAATTTGGCCCTGAAATAGCCCTCTGAATCTTCTTTCGAATGCCATAAATCTGACATGATTTGGATTCTTGAAGACAAAGTTATGCCCAATCTCCTACGATGACCTAATTATGGACTAGTTCAATAGAGTGAACTTGTACAACTTGCCACGTCTCACTTTTTCCTCCTTTGGCTCTGAAATTGATACATAGGAAACTAGAGTCTATGTACTTGTGGCCACTTTTTACAAAATTCCAATCCGATGCTCAGAGAGAGATTTATGAAGTTTTTCCCACATTCACCTCTTTTAGATGAAATTTGGGAGCCTGAAACAATCCTAACTTCCACAGATCATATCTCCAAAAATATTACGAACCAAGATCTAAAATTTTTACAAGAGGTTCCTCAGGATTTCTGCTTCACTCTGTATAAATTTCAACTTCAGAAACTTAGTATATGAAAAATTATAGCACAAATTCCATGATGACCTGGTTTAGTTGAAATTCGGGAGCCTGAAAAAACCTAACTTCCATAGATCATATCTCCGAAAATATTGTGATAAAATTTTTACACGACGTTCCTCGGGATTTTGGATTCGCATTGTAAAAATTTTAGCCTCTGAACCTTCATAGAAAAAAAATTATAGTGAAAATTCCACGATGACCTGTTTGGAGCAGCGAAACCCTAGAATCCAAAGCTCTGATACCAAATGTTATGAAACCAGCTCCAAAAATAGAAGAAAAGAGAGATAATCGCCTTAGAAATCAGCCACTTCGAGGGGAAAACCTCCAATACATTACATAAATGAACAATTCTTGGATGATTTAAATGACCAAAACCTCCTTTGTATATATAGGAGTCCATGGGGCCACAATCTAATCCTAGCCGACCTAACAATAATAATGTAAGGGCACAATAATAAAAATATGGGGGTTATAGGGGTACAACAATAACAATAAGGGGGTTACACTCACAACAATAAGGGACTATACTAGTAATATAGGGACCTAACATCAGATATCTGCAAGGAACTGCACATTATGGCCTATGGTATCTAAAAGGAAAAAACTTCACATTGATAACATACACAGATGCAAATTGGGCCAGCTGTGTGGATGACAGGAAAAGCACAAGTGGAGGTGCATTTTATTTGGGAGAAAGTCTGGTGGCATGGCTAAGCAAGAAGAAATATTCTATCTCTCTATCTACACCAGAAGCAGAATACATAGTAGCAACAGCTTGTTGCACACAAGTAATGTGGATGAAATAAACCCTCGAAGACATGAAGGTAAGAATTGATGAACCCATTTCTATCAAATGTGACAATACTAGTGCAATAAGTATATCAAAAAATCATGTACTTCATTAAAAAACAAAGCACGTCCCAATACCACTTCCTTAAAGAAAAAGTAGCACAAGAAACAATGAAGTTGGAATATGTGCCAACAAAGGAACAAACATCAGACATATTCACAAAACCTCTTGCTAAAGAACCATTTGAATATCTAAGAGAAAAATTGGGGGTAGTGTCTACAGATGTTGCTCTCTGATATGATCAGAAATCAATATATATATATATATATATATATATAATGGTTTCAGGGGGAGACCGTTGGAAATACACTGGCAAAGGCTGCATACTAGGAATAATTCAGTGCAGTAGACAAGTGATAGTCAGTATCAGATAATAAAACGTCTTTCCAGGGGAAGATTAGTTAATAAAATTTGTCACAAAAGAGTTATAGAAATGGAGCAGTGCATGGAACAGGTCCTCAAGATCAGAGTATTATGAAAATATAGAAACCACACTGGGAAATGTGCAACCCTTTGCCATTGATGTCAAAGAGGGAGGAAAATCAAGCAGAGGAAGAAAAGACACCTCTCAGAATGAGAAGGGGAGGAAATCCTGGAGGAAGTATTGGAGTATTGCCATCAATGCCAAAGGGGGAGACTATTGGAAATATTGTCATTGATGGCAAAGATACAGATAGGAGAAACACCATAATCATTGGCTATAAGGTAAAGGAGCAGATCAAGAATTGTGCAGCAGAGAGTCAAAGGAGCACCAATAGGACTATCATTAAGGAAGAGGAGCAACTTTAGAATCAAAGGAGCAAAGGCATCAAAGGCAGTGAAGGTAGAAAAGGAACAAAGAAGCAGAGTCAGTAGAGAAGCAGAGAAGCAGAGGAAACAAAGAAGAAGTTAAGTCAAAAAAGGAGAGATTTGCAGAACCAGAAAAGAAGCAGAGACAACATAGGCAACAAAGAAGCAGAGGCAGTAGAGGCAACAAAACAACGAAGGCAACATAGACAGCAAGGCAACAAATGCAGCAAAGGAAGTAGAGATGCAGCAAGGCACCAAAGGCAGTAGGGTAGAAAAGCTCGTAAAGGGGCAGAGACAGCTGAAGGAAATCAGATTTGCTAGACACAACAAAGACTAGAGATTTTGCACATATCAGAAGCAGGAAGAGGCGAGAGCCGAGAGGAAGAGGCGAGAGCGGAGAGAGTGGAGAGGAAGAGGCAAGGGCAGCGAGAGCCGGAGTTACAGAGCGGGACAGTGTAAACAAACAAAAAATCAACTAAGGCAGAGAATTCTTTGAATAATTCCAAGGGAGGCGAATGGACGGTCAGGATTAGATCACAGATGTAAAGGCGAGAGATGGACGGATAAGATTGAATCGTGAATTCGCACATCGCAAATATTAGTGGATTGTGTTAAGGTCGTCGCAAGGTAATTTAAACTGTATGCGATAGAAGTGGAGAAGGGCACGTGTCAACACTACGCAATATCGCAGATCGCAAGAAATAGAGGGTAACCACAATGTAAATCTTATAAAGTGTGAAGTGCGATCAGATGAGGGCTGTTAGATTTGGGTGCAGATTAACGGTGGACGGAAAATCGCAAAAGCGCACATTGAAAATTATAGTGGATAGAGCTAAGGCATCGCGTGATAAGTTAAATTGTTTGTGATGTGGTACAGATTGGAATATGTGATGCGATGAGGGGAGACCACGTGTCGACATTGTGCATGAGTGCACACCGCAGATTTTATGGTTTGTACTTAAGAGTTCGCACGGTAAGCTAGATGCGATGCGATGTGATCGCATATCACAGAAAATAGGAGATACGTTTATGGCAAAACGTTAAAACTTGTGGGAAAGAGAAATGAAATGCGCTGTGATTGGTCACTATGTTGTGGGACCTTAAAACCAAAGTTAAGTTTGTATGCAGAGCCCTCTCTTTGTTAAATCACATTAGAGGTGGAAAATAGAATTATAATGTAAGACCTTTGATACAACAAAATGAGATATGAGACCAGACACGGTAAAGTTTGAGGTTAAGATCTGATGCATTTCAAGTCCGGGACAATGTGGTTTTATGAAGAAAATGTTGGAAGCAGAGTACGACTTGGTTTACAAAGAAAAGACTGAATGCTGGAAAAAGAATCAGATATATAAAGGAAATTCTGAACGGGAGTAGACTCGAGTAAGACCCGACTCTAAGTGCAGAACAATGTTGTGATAGTAAGTCAAACGAGAAGTTGAACGCAAGAGAATGGACTCTGGTAGAGAGACTGGACAGTGCGTGCATAGAAGTTGAACGTTGTGGTTAAATATAATAGGAAGAGTCGGGAAATAGAAGGAGATATACTAGCACTATTTGAAATGCAACAACATGGGTCAAGTTGGGAAAAACAGCGTTTATGCAGCATAGTTAAAATATAACGACAGAAACAAAAAAGACAAGAGAACAACAAGCACAAGAGGACAAATGTTTAGAAAAGCTTAGAAACTGAAAGGGCTGAGTGAAATGATTGATTGTAACTGTAAATGTTTTATTTATTTTATATTGTTTGTGATGCAAAGGCAAGTCTCCGTAGGCAAAGAAAAACTCCAATGTAATACTGAAATGTGTACATACTATTATATTATTCTGAATGTGTTGGGCAAGAAAATGAGAAGGTGGAAGGTAAAGATTCATACCTCTTCATTTCATATTCCCATATGGAATGAAAATAGTTATGAGGTGATCTATATAAATGATGTTACTGTCATATGCATAGAGAGGTTAGAGAGTGGAAGAATAAGAAGAAGAAAGAGCAGATAGAGAAGTTGTGTAGATCCATAGATGATATAAGGCAGATATGAAGGCTGGAGGATAGCAGTAAAGAAGGAATAGAACAGATTTGATATCCAGGTAAATCAACATATGTTTTCATTGTAGTGTGAGGAATTTGGTTCTTCCATATCAAGTTGTAGCTTGATAGATGTCCAGTTGTAGCTGGCTGAGGTAGAAGCCTCCTGTGGGTTGTAGCCTGCAGAAAATAGATGGGAGTTGGAGCTTCCTTGCAAGATGTAGCTTGCAGAATTCAGGTCGTAGCTTCCTGTAGGTTGAAGCCTATAGAAAACCAGTGGTGAGAGGGATTTGGAGCTTGCCTTTGCATCACAACAATAATAAGATGTGGTTTTCTCCCTTATGGGTTTCCACTTATATCTGTTTTCTATGTGCATGATAATTATGTGTTGATATTATGTATTTAATCTGTTTTATACCTACTGCTCACTTATTAAGATTGATGTTCCATTTTACATTAAGCTGATAATGAAATGAAGGTGTAAATAAGTATAAAAGGAAGGTTAAAATTCCATGAATGCATTGAACTGATTCACGCCCCCTCTCAGTTTAACTAAGTGTTCAACACAATTTCCAAATACTCTACCATTAGATCTATTATTTCTATTACTTATTCTATGGGTTGGAATTTACATTAGATGGATGTAAAGATTGCTTTCCTCAATGGTGGGATTGAGGAAGAAGTGTACATAGAAAAACCTCAAGGTTTTCAGGTTAATGGAAGAGAGTCTCATGTTTTCAGATTGAAAAAAGCCTTGTATGGACTTAAGCATGCACCTAGAGCCTAGTATTCTCGAATTCACAACTACATAACAAGGCTTGGTTTCTCCAAAAGTGATGTCGATCCAAACCTGTGCATCAAGGTTGAGAAGAATGAACATGTAATTATATTATTATATGTTGATTTTTTTTTGACAGGTGTGGAGCATCTCATTATTCGAAGTAAGGAGTTGGATTATGAATTTGATATGAAGGATTTTGGGTTGATGCACTACTATTTGGGGCTAGAAGTATGGCAAAAGCTTAGTGAAATATTCCTTTGTCAAGGAAAATATGTTATCAAGGTCCTACAAAAGGTTGGAATGATGGATTGTAAATCAATGGCGACTCCCAGGGTGACAAATTTGAGAAAGTTGAGAGACACTGAGTTAGATTTTGTTGACCCGTCCATGCACCATAAGATAATTGATTCACTGATGTATTTGGTAAATATCAGGCTGAACATTTTATTTGTAGTGTATACTCTAAGAAAGTTATTGGTGGAACCAAGACATGATAATCTCATATTAAAGTTGAATTAAATAAATTACTCAAGGCCAAGATTATTTTCTTTATTAGACATTCCAAGTGGGTATCTAACCTAATCCCAGTGCGAAAAAGAATGATGATATCAGGATCTGTATAGATTTCAGGAATTTAAATAAGGCATCCGGGAAGGATAATGTCCCATTGCCTCCTATGGAGAAAATTTTGCAATCAGTTGCAAACTCAAAATGTCTTTCTTAGATTGATTTTCAGGTTATAATCATATTTTGGTACATCCTGCTGACAGGTTGAAGACTAATTTCAGAACCAAATGGGGTACGTATGCATATTGGAAAATGAATTTTGGTTTAATTAATGTAGGAGCCACATTTCAGAGAGCCATGGACATAACTTTCAGAGGTCTTATCAATAAATCAATAGTAATTTACCTTGATGACATTACTATTTATTATAAAAAATGAGGTAATCATTTACAAGATCTTAAACAAATCTTTGAAAGGTGTAGAAAGTATGGCATCTCTCTAAACCATAAAAAATCATTTTTTCCTTGTCTGAGGGAAAATTATTAGGATTCATTTTTCTAATGAAGTTATCACAATAGACCCCGTTAGAATTAAAGCCCTTTCTGAAATTTCTTTGCCTCACAACAAAAAACAATGCGATCCTTTCTAGGACAAATAAATTATGTTAAACGATTTGTCCCATATTTTTCTCAAATCATTATGTCACTGCAAAATATGATTAGGAAAACCACAATCTGTAAGTGGGGTGTAACTGAGAAAAATTCTTTTGAATCCATATAGCAAGCCATAATACAAGCTCCTTCTTTGTCTTCTCCTAACTACTCAAAATAATTTATTTTATATACTTTCTCTTTTGATAATTCACATGCAGTTGTACTAATACAAAATAATGATGAAGGAGAATAGTCCTTAATTGATTTCAATAGATAAAAATTACAAGGGGAAGAAATGAATTACTTTGACGTAGAGAAACACACCTATGTGGTCTGCAATTCTTCCAAACATTTCAGATCCTTTATGCTTAATTCTCATACAAAAGTGACCGTACCATTTCTTGCAGTAAGACAAAAAATAATTCAGATAGGTCTCTGTGAAAAAATAGAAAATTGGGTCACAACTCTTCAAGAATACGACTTGGAAGTCAAACTTGCCAATATTGTGTCGAGACAAGGATTATGCAAGCAGGTTGTTGGTTCTAATGGTTCTTCATTAGAAAACATCTCAAATAAACAAAAATATACATAAGAAGTATGTCTTCTTAACTCAAATTCTCAATATGCAGACCTCATTTGTATTTACCTCACGGATATGCACATACTAAATTAGAGCCTAAAAAGAAAAGATCCATGAGATTGAAAGAAAACCAATATCCACTTGTAAATGGACTTCATTTTCTAAAAATTATGACTCTATTTTTCTTAGATGTCTTGAAATATTTGAGGCTGAAAAGGTCTTGTAGGAAATGCAAGATGGACCAACTGATGGACATTATGGAGGTGACAAAATTGCACATAAAATACTTCATGTTGGATACTATTGGCCAATTTTATTTAAATACTCCCATGCTTATGTTAGAAAGTGCAAAATATGTCAAACAACTTAAGGTAGAGAAAACAGGGTTGCCTTACCATTACAACCCATCAACTTTAAACAACCTTTTGAACAATGGGGTCTTGACATAATGGGTTAGATCATTCCTCATTCCTATAAGCAACATAATTATATTCCTCACAACTACAAATTATTTCACAAAATGGATGGAGGCCATCCCTTTGAAAGTGGTTAATTTAGAACAAGTCATTGATTTTTATCGATCAATATATTATCACTAGAATTGGCCTTCTAAGTGCCTTAATGTTTGACAATACATGATATTTTTCCGGTAATGCGCTAACTTAATTCACCCTTAAGAGATGTTTTAAAGTTAATGGGTTGGTAGAATATACCAATAAGAATATCTTAATATTTATCAAGTGAACTAGAGATGACAATCAAAGAAATTGGAATATTGCCTTAATGTTTTCTCTTTGGGCGAGTAGAATAGCTTATAAGTCTTCATTAGGAATCTCACCTTACTTCCTAGTTAATGGGAAAGAGACATTTCTTCCACCAAATATAGCATTTCCTTCCTTGGATTTACTACAATCAATTTAAGAACAACCTTGTTCTCTCCTTTAACAAATATTTTCTCAGATATTTAAACTAGAGGAAGAAAGGGAGAAATCAAAACAAAGATATTCTAAACATCATAAAATTGTCAAAAATTGGTTCTATAGTTGTTAAGTTGGTAATACAAGTTTTCAAATTGGTGACCTAGTATTGAAATGGAAAAAATCCCATGAAGAAAAAGGTAAACATACTAAGTTTCAAAAACCATGATTAGAACCATTTCAGATTGCAGAACAAGTTGGTCCATCTACCTTTATCTTACAAGATCTTCAAGGGGGGAAAGAAACTCTCCCTGTAGATTGACTAATCCTTGTAAATATTTTTCATGAAATTTGATTACTAATTTTGTAAATATGTAAATAAACATATTTATATCCTGTGTGTTTATAACAAAACAAATACTTTTTATTGGTTTGACCTTTCATGAGTATTTTCACCTTCATATATTTCTTTACTTAGTTTTGTAGTTGTGTCTTGTGCTTTTGTCTTTGTGATTGGGCAAGCGGTTATACTTAACTATTTATATACGAAGTTTTATTTTCAAGGAAAATCATAATTGAGATGATATTACCATGTTTTTGTTCAACTTTCCTAACCAATAAAATCACAGGTTATAGTTTATTTTGTTTTGATTTTCATTGTTTTATGAACTATTTTTAACCCCAATCCAATAAAAGAAAGATATACCTATCATTACTTGCCTCAACGTAATCATCTCTTGAGATACAAAATTAATCAAGCAAATATTAGTTACCTAAAAAACTTTTACGCCATCTCGTCTCTTAAGGAGTGGACTTTCCTCCCCATCCATTAATTTTTAGAGTGTAATTCAAAAATATAATAAATTATTTGAAGGAGGTCTCATCACAAGCTGACTTGTTAACTCCTATTAATATTTTTGAATGGCATTGTCAACATATGGTCACTAAGATAAGACAATGTCTCTCAATTAGTTTAAATGATTTCAATTAACATAAAATGTGAAAAATATATATCCTCTAAAACTCTTCCTAATGGATGAGATACTGGCATATCCAAGGCTAAAAGGTAAACCTGTCGAGGCTATGGACGCCTGTTGGCAATAGTGGCTCTACCTATTTTATTGAAGTTTATTTTTAATACTAACCTCTGCTAGTTATTTTGCATTATTAAAACTGATTGCCAACAAGGTTTACTGCTGATAATACATACTTTGCAATAATTGTAAAAATAATGGGGAAAACCTTCATGACTTCATAAATAATGATACATGATGTATGTTTGTGTTTTGTATATCGGGGACACATTTGATGAGAGATTTGAATTTTGGAATTTTCATATCATCTAATCTATATTCCTTCATATTTAAAAATTTTGTATTCTTCTTCATTTCCATAATGGAGATAATTGTTTCTCCGAGTGCATCGCCAATTGTTGTGACAAACAACAACCCCCTTGTTTTGTACATAGATATAATTTTTGAATTTCCAAGACGTTGGGTCTAGGTTAGAGTCTTAAAATCACTTATGATACCAAACCAAGAATCTCAACATAACTACTTTGCACAACAAAATATAAACATCATTAAATCAGATATGCACAAAATATATACAATTTTGTAATTTTTCAACTCAACTTTGTTATATTAACAACATATAATATAACAGTCTAGATCTCTCGTACCAGGGATAATGGCCCTAATAAAAACACTAGTACAAGATACAAAACAAGATACTCTAACCATCTAGATGTAGCATTCTCTCACAGCACCTCTTGGTCATATCCTATACCTACCCAGTCCTTCGTCTCCCGATCTCTAGCTCCTGCCTCTATTAATGCTCCAAGTCCATCTGGCCATTGAATCTCGACTATCAATATGCTCTCTAGGCGTGCCTCAGTCCATCAAGGTCACAACACATCAAGACTCCTGTCTACTTTTTCACAGCTCCACTTGTGAACAACTCTCAATCTGCCCACTGTTGCTCCTTAGATACTCAGGGACTTCAGCCCACTATGGTCTTCCTTCGCTACAACGTTGAAGACCAACGAAGGGCGTAGAGGGATTCCACCTATCACTGCAAGATGTCCATCTCCCACAATGAACAAAGGCTAGGAGGAATTCCCATCATCTGTTGTAGAAGTCCTTCTCCACGCATGAGACTCGGGCTCCAAAAATTGCTCCTGGCTGATCAGACCCTTGAGCTCCAACAACTGCCACCCTAGCAACTAGCTTTGTTCATCAAGGTGTTTCACACTAGGCTCCAACTTGGACATTGTCACGTTTTCCTCCAGCAGACCATAAGTACCCAATCCATGTCCACACTTGGTCCACTGTCACGCTTCCCTCTAATATTCCACGAGTGACCAAGTCCACGTTGTATCATCTGCACATAGGTAGGGCATCCAATCATCTAGGAGACCCTTACACACGACTGCCCACAAAATTCTCATCAATCCGCCCTTTACTTTTTCAATAAAGGAGCTATTACACACATCTGGGCACCAATCATGTCCTCACATTAGAATAAATTTCAACCTAAAAGTTCCTATGAAATTTTCATGTAATTTCCATGTCATAATATGTAAACCAATCAAAATCATTTGAATGTAAAAAGAGGTACTTGTAAATATTTTGGAGGGAAAAGAAGAAAAAATGTTTTTTTTTTCATTATATTTTTGGCTTATCTCTGTATAGGTTTACTCAAATTTCAAGTGTAGACACTCATTTGATGCATAATTAAATTTCACATCCAAAAAGTACCCATTATGCATATTTTTTAGAAGACCCACAATGATAAAAATTGAAGATACATTAAAAAAACGTGTTGAACACAATTTTTTATGTATCTTCAAGTTTTATCATTGTGGGTATTCTCAAACGAATGCATAATGGGTACTTGTTGTTGTGGAATTTAATTCCACATCCAACGAGTGTCTACACTTGAAATTTGAGTAAACCTATAACGAGATAAGCCAAAAATATAATTAAAAAAAATAGTTTTTTCTTTTCCCTCTAAAATTATAACTATTGTTTTATTATTTTTCCTTAGGAGGCCAGTTTTAGGCTGAAATTTCCTCTAATGCCTAGGACATCTATCAACTATTATCAAGGGAATATCACAACTCTCCTTGTTTTTGTCCTCTTGCCTCTCATCTAATGTGCCTGCTATCACCTTGGCTACTTGGTAGACTTCCCAACAATCCACGTGGGCTCCTCCAAATAGATCCTAACATTAGAGGAAATTTCAGCCTAAAAGTGACCTCCTAAGGAAAAACAATAAAATAATAGTTAAAATAATAAAATAATAGTTATGAATTTTGGAGGGAAAAAAAAACTACTGTTTAATTGTATTTTTGGCTTATCTCCTTATAGGTTTACTCAAATTTCAAGTTTAGACACTCGTTGGATGTGGAATTGAATTCCACATCCAACGAGTACCCATTATGCATACTTTTGAAAAGATCCACATTGATAAAAATTGCAGATATATTAAAAACATGTTAAACGCGCTTTTTTAATGTATCTGCAATTTTTATCATTGTGGGTCTTCTCAAAAGTATGCATAATTGGTACTCATTGGATGTGGAATTTAATGCCGCATCCAACTATTGGCTACACTTGAAATTTGAGTAAACCTATAAGGATATATGCTAAAAATACAATTAAAAAAAGTATTTTTTCTTCTCTTCCCTCCAAAATATTACATGTACCTCTTTTTAAATTTATTGGATTTTGATTGGTTTACATATTATGACATGGAAATTACATGAAAATTTCATGGGCACTTTTTGGATCAAATTTCCTCTAATTTATATCCTCTATCAACCCATCAACCAATCCAAGCAATGGTCAAACTCTTTGACCCAACACACATCAAACTTATGCTCCAAGTCTGCTCCCCAATCACTGTGGAAACTATCACTGGTTTATGGCATCTAACCATGAGATCTGCCCCTCGTCTTTTACTACCACAGATTTCCCTATAAACGATCCAAGGCTAATCCTCAAACTAGGATCCAACACTTGCAAACATTCACTAAAATGCATACATTTGTTCACTGTTTAAAGGTTGCTCCACTGCTACAAACTAGGGCATCATGACAGTCCCTTTTCCAATCCTTATTTTTTCCCAAAATTTCCCCTAGGGACTATAGTTGTCCTTTAGTGAAAGGATCTCCCTCCACATTGTAATGTATGGGCAATTTCTTAACCCTAAAAAAGGATCGTCCTTCCTGTTATGACAACGACTATCCTTCACTCCTTCAAAAAGTCTGCAAAAAAATCTTTTGAGGGTTGTCCCACCTCAAACAAGCCCTCAAACATACCCCTCTACCTGCGGATCTCCAGCAAGGCACTGTGGCCTTTACTCCATTATCTCGGTGCTCCTGAAATTGCTTCAAAACAATCCTCCAACCCACGTTGGTCCAATCCTCCTTCTCGCGGCCTAGAAAAAAAGTATTTTCTCTCCACCGAGCTCTTGTGAGGAAAGTGTTTCATAAATGTGTGCTCTAAAACACATCAAACCACCCTCTATTTATATCCAAATTATGGGCTCTACGAATTAGTGAAGAGACACATCTATTGGACAAATTTTACTTCAAGCCTACATGACTTGAAA